>JAUJYU010000286.1:0-14902 GCA_033995675.1 Nothrus silvestris
CATTCGAACTAAAGATGGGATTAATTAAGGCTCTGATTCTCTGAGAATCCATTAATTGTTTGATAATTGTTTGGTAAATGCGAAGAATATATAAGAATATGTGATAATAATTGTGATTATAAGCAAAGCAAATATTCATCAATTAAACGGTTTTCCGAAAGTGACCGTTAATTGTTTTTGAACGCTCTTTATATACAGTTTTTGGTTCAAAATAACTTATTGTTAGCGCGAACTGAACGCGCTCTCACTTTAATGCTTATTATTGTTGAAAATATTCAGCTTTCGGAAAACCGTTTAATTGAATATTCAAATTCAATATTCAAATTCAAATATTCATCAATTAAACGGTTTTCCGAAAGTGACCGTTAATTGTTGTGAACGCTCTTTATATATAGTTTTTGGTTCAACTGCTTTGGTATAACTTATTGTTAGCGAAATATTTTGTCGAAATTCATTGATAGCGAAGTTTTTATAAAGTTTTTGGTGGGTTTTTGAGAGATTTTTTTGGATTAAACATTAGGAAACATAACCATTAATATTAACTGATTAACAATAAATTTGAAATAAAAATTATAAGCGTTGACTAATTCCCACAATAAATATTATATATTTAGAATAAAGTTATGAAACAAAGCTTTAATGGAGTTTACTATTACTGATTTGCTCTATTAATAGCTAATACGGAGATTATCTTATTTACAAAGAATGTTGAATTGTTTTTTAGAGAAGACGATGGGAATCGCCCAAAGCCCGAATGAAGGCCCGCATCGATTTCACGACTTAAACATAAGGCTATTATTGAGTTTATCTATGATAGGAATTATTTAAGAATTTTTAAACAAATATACCAGTAATATAAGAATTATTAGCGAGTGTTCAACATTTGCTTCAAGTCTCATCAATATGTTAATGATCGCTAAGAAATGTACTGTTAATGTACTGCTTATTGACTTATTGAAAATAAATACCTGTTTCATTTGAAAACATATTTTTTATTTTACGTCTATTTTTAATTTGATGGATCAACAATTCAACAATTTGTGTGAATGCAATTCTATCATTGTGTTAAAACATCAACTCGAGAACCGCTCCCTCAAAGATCAATCTTTATGTGAAGTGATAGTAAACTTTAAGATCTTTTTTAAAATGCGATGTATTACGAATGGGCTCATATTGGGCTTGGCTTTTGTACAAGTATAGCATCCAAACCAACAATAAGTTGTGCCAAAATTACAAAGCGCGATAAATACCTAATACTATAATAATAACAATGACAATAGAACTTTTGAGAATTGGTTCACTTCAATGCAACGCTAATTTATTATAATTTAGATTTTAAAAACTTATTTAACATATTATTTATTGCTTTGAAGATAATGTTTTATAGTATTATTGCTGTAAATAAAGTCATAAAAATTAAAAATTAAATCATATTAAATGTATTATTTTTGTTAAATATAATCAAAAGGTTAATATCCTTTTGGTTACAATAAAATTTTGAACCAAAAATCAATGATAAAGAATGCAATTTTGAATTCTAAATGAGTTTATGAGATAGAAATGCACTATAAATAGATAGCGTGCTAATGGCTTAAACTTACTTTAAAATTAGATTTTTATTCATTTTTCTCAAAATGTCACGAAATGAAAATTGAAAAACTCTAAGCACTTTCAACATTTTCTTTTTATATAAATCGATAAGAGATTGACTTTAACTAATGATTTCATTTGATTTAATTCTAAAATGATGCTATCATTGGCTATAATAACACTATTTTCTCAAAATTATGCTTATTTGAAGGTAAATTGATTATAGATTTCAATCTAGCTAAATTTCCATTCGACTTGTTTTCCCTTATGCTCAAAAAGTTCATATTAACTGAAACTTATACTACAATTATTTTAATAAATCTAAATAATATTAGATTGAAATCGAATAAGGACTCATTTATGCTTTTCAAAAATACTGTGTATCCATTATATTGAAATATGATTTTAAAGTTTTGAATACAACTAAACAAGTAATCTCATTTCCTTAATCCATAAGAGATGGACTACTATTTGTGAAAAGTCACCAATTATTAAGTAAGAACTATATCTTAATATTTATTGCAGTTTAAAATGTAAATTCATGTTTGCTGACCCATTGCGGTTATTTACTATAAACTTGATATTTGCACAATATTAGAAAATATTTATGGATATTCCGGGATCAAAATTAAAGCCATTAAATATCTTAGTATATAACCAGAACCTATACTTATAAGTACTAATACATAACAATAATTTCGGAGTTTACTACAAAGTTAACAACAAAAAGCGTAAGAATGTTAAAATTACAGCTTAAATTATCGATAATTTAAGTAGATAATTCATTAGTAAATAATTATTATACAAAATATATTGTATGTCAAATTTATTAGTTATTTTCTTGAATTTAGTCTATTGAGTGAAACGAAACATTTATTATGTTATCTTAAATGCTTTCTATTTGAATTAATCTTCATTAAGCAATTTTATCAAATTAGGAAAAGTGTTCAGAACTCTCAATTCAATTAGCCATTAACTGCTTATATTTTATTCTTATAGTAGTTGGAAATAATCCAAGAGTTTGTGATTCTTTTATAATTTTTACAATAGTTTGTTCCTTACATTTATTAAGAGAATAAAATTTATATATGAATATATGAATACTATATATTTCAATTAATGATAGTATTAAAATTAAAATTTTGAATAAGATAATATTTTTAGTTATATTTACAAAATATATGATAAACTAGGAATACTGGGGTTTAGCTCAAATTAATTTCATTGTTTGTATAGATTTTTATGAGCAATTTTTTGAATAATTAATAAAACTTGTATTTCTAAAAAAATTTAGGCTCTAACTTTAATAATTATACTAACTTAATATTAATTAATGCTAATTTTCATTAATATAATTAAAAATTAAGATTACTCCTAATTGAATTGAGTTTATTGTTAGCTCATATGCAATTTTTGTTCATTAAAGTGAATAAGAGAGCTTATTGTGTTTTATCCAATTATAAAATGATTTTATGTATAAATGACAGAAGTTATTGTCAAAATCTTACAAGGAATAAAATGGTAAACTGTGATTCCGTGATTTATTGGAAATCCTCGATATAGCGTGTATTAAGAGAGAATCTCATTTTAAAATGAACAATTACAATTGCAAAGTAATAATATAAATAAAATTTAATTTTTGTTTTCAATTTTTGAATTTTATCTTTTATGATAATATGATAAGCACCTGACTCTGGATAAAGATTTTAACTTCAAAAGTGATGATAAATAAAATTTTATACTTTTAGAAATAGTGACCAGTTGTGGAAACACCTCAAATCACATCAAATGGATCTCCAAAATACAAATATACTTTAACCAAAAACACCTAAACACCTATTTTCATCGCCTTTTTTTCTATTAAAACTTTCAGGAAAAGTTCAAACTTATAATATTGAATGTCAGAGAAAACATTTGACACCTTATATTTGAAGTTTAATTTAGTATAGATGTTATCAATAATCGAGCAACTGTTCATTGACACAAACACACAATTACTATGCTTTGATACCATATTTCATTTTACACCTATCAATTTGAATCTTTGTGTTTCCTTTTCTTGTGTTGACTACAATTTCTTGGTTTTTGGATTTTGCAATTTTATAATTGTAAACGCCTTCAAACGTAGAGATGCCTGAATCCCACGCTTCATATTATTTAGAGCATTGGCTTTAATAACATATTCAATGCGTTTAAAAAGTAAAGATATTCAATGTGATTGTATATTCAATCGATTTTTATCAAAATCTGAATAAATTGCTAATTAAATATTATAAATCTAAACCTTTTTCAACCATTAGAGTAAAATTTTAATCTCAAAATTTTAATCTCAAAACTTTAATCTCAATAATCAGTAACGGAAACAGCAAAAGATAAAAATTATTAGTAAATGAGTTTTTAAAAAGTTATTTATCAACTAATTTGAAAAAGTTTGAGGCAATTTAATGACAGATAATTTTAAGATTAAGTAATTCAGTAGTTTTTAAAAACTTAAATGATTTATAAAATAAAAGACATGAATATATAATTTTTATTTTCTCTGAGAAGGACATAACTCGTATTATTACTCCAGCGAACACATGAACGCCACATATTTGCTGTGAAACAAACTTCCCTAAAAATAATTTCATATTATACTATATAACACACGACATTGTTTGATTCCTATTGATTAAATTACTATATATTGTACGCAAGTACAGATCTATATAAGTTATATATTGTAATTACAATAGTTGACATGTTTATAAACAATAGATAAACATTGCAATAAAACAATTAAATGCTTGACATTTATTAATTTTGAGATAAGCAAATTGCATGACAACAATAATTTCTAAGACAAGCTTCAAATTTAGTATAATATCATAGGTCCAAAACTCGCTAAAACTTCCATAAAACAATTATATGCTATTTGTTAATAATTGAATGATAAGAGCTCTTTTCAGTATAAATTGGTAACTGTTATATCAATAAAATAAATATATTTAGCTAAGTTAAATCATATTTATAACCAAGTTTAGATTTAATTTGACTATATATTTAAATAATGACTTAAAGTGTTCTTAAATTCACTGAACTCATAATATAATTTTAATACTATTAGTGAATTTATAAGCTTTGAGTGCATTAAAATGAAAATTCATATTTTAGAAAATATTTCTCTTCATTTAAAACAAAATTATATAAAATATTGAAACTTTTCCTTCTTGTATTTTCAATAAAGAGTATTACTTTTAAAAATTAATCAAACTTTTACTATGAATAGTAGTGTCACACAAATCAATTTATACTTATGAGACTTATCTTAATGAAAAATATCGCGATAAATAGAAAATACATTTACTAAGATTTATTCTATAATTAATTAGATTTATTCAAATTGACCATAAAGACTGACCAGTTTATGCTTTTACGAAGGTGTATTTACAAATCTAAGTACTAGTAAAAAGAAATGGATCTCAATAGACATTAAACATTTTATTTGATGACTGTTGTGAATTAAACTTATTTTAAAAATTGTAAATTTGGTTTAAATCCCAAATAACAGCAGGAAAATTTTCAACTTTCAAGCTTTTAATTAAAACACGAACTCATTTACCTTTTGCAAGTTTTACTATAAAACATCTTCAATATCATATCCAAAACTATTGCTTAAATGAAAAGTATATAATGTTTTATATTAGCATAAAATAAATGTTGTTATTAGGAATTTTAATTGAAATACAAAAGTGTATCAAATGTGTGGGATTTTAACCATTAAACACCATTTATCTTGTTTAGCATGAATTAGGATTATATTAACTTTTAAAATTGGCCCTAATTATCTTAAATTAGATGCGTTTACAGCAATGTTGACTTCGCTTTCTATATGTGAAAATAGAATTTATTTACTATTCAACAAATAAATTAGTTTGCTTTGAGCTTTTATTATTACGAATAAGTTTTAATAACTAAAACACCTTTAAGACTCGTTTATTTTTTCTCATTGGATTAAATGAACGATAGCTTGTATTCATTTTGACTAATTTCAGATTTATCTAAATTCTTATTTATTATTTTAAAAAATCAAATCACTTTATAGTTAATTTTGAAAGAATTATATTTAAAAATGTTATAGTTAAAATTTGAATTAATCAAATTATTTCTATCGATATATTAGTTAAACACGAATTTAGATAATGTTAGTTGAATTCTAGCAATAAAATAATATCTAAATAGATTTTATAATAATATAAACGTATATAAAATATTTTTCTAAATAAATTATAAAATAAAAATAGGGAAATATATATATATATATATAGAAAGAAATTCAAGGTTTTGTTAGTCATGATATAAAAATTTAAATGCATTCTCTATTAGATCTTATATAATTACGTAGAAAATTATTTATGTAATAATTTAAATAATTGCGTTCATTTGCGATTTCAAAGATTGCCTCCAAATTTGTTGGTCTAATTGAGCACAACTCGCAATTTCATTAAGTTCGTGATGTTTGGAGCAAATCATAAGAATAATATTGGATTATATTTTCATATATTATCAGTTGAGAAATAATCTAAAAACTGATGTGGGGTTTTACAAATTATTGAAATATTTGTTGTGTTGCAATCAAGTAATCGGATCCAATGCATTTAGATTTTATATAAGCGTTTATATTATATAATATAATATAGAATAATATAATCGTATTTTAAACTTGGAATAAATATTAGAAATAAAAGATCTCAATTCTGGCTAAATTGCTTATCGAGAAAATCACATTTTAGAGTGTTTTCCTGCTTAATATCATAAAAATTATTCACATTTAAATGTTATGCTTCACTCTTATATAATTACTATTGGATTTAGAATTTTATTGCCTTAAAAGTTGATATGAGAGCGGAAATGGAAAGTAAGCTCAAAATGATTCTTCGAAAATTATTGTTGCCTACAATCATACAATTTTTGATTCCGCCCCAAATGGTAACGAGTGGTGTCTTATTTTGGGTGTCGAACGCTTTGACTCAAACTTATATAACTTTTAGTAAATTAAACAATTGATAAGAAAACTAACAAAAAGAAACAAAACAGAAGATTACCGGAAATGCAAGGAAACAACCATAAACACAAGTCATTTCTTCGCTATCAATCCGATTACACCCAATTTGGAAGCGTAAAAATGATTCAATACTATTATCATTATTATTACTACTAACTTATATTGCATTATTTTTTTGTTTCTTTTGTTAAATCATAGACTCAATGACAACTCAAGAGCAACAAAGTTTGAAATGAAAAATAATATAAATATTACTTTATTATTACCTACAATAATAATTACTGCAAAAAACGCTCAAATAATCAATTGAAGGGTTATTTTATAAATATTAAATCTATGAATTATACGTGAAAGGGATTATATTTTATTATTAAAGATGTGAACACTGTTCTCATAAACATGTTATACAATAACTTTAATAACAAATAACTTATCAATTATTTGATGTGTTGTTTGACATGATTAAGATTCAGATAACTCTAATCTGTTTATTGAATACATAAGTTATCAGTTTTTGAATTGTTGAGATAATCTTTCTCAGCACTGATTAGTGAAAAAGTGGTCACGTCGTTGTCGCACAAAAGTCCTTATTTGAATTGAACTGATTTCTAAGTTGAATAAAAGTTAAAACTAAAACAAACAATTAATAAAATTTGATGACTATCTAAAAAATGAATACTCGAATACTTGACACTTTCTCGTACTAAATAGAAAGTTCATAAAATTGTTTCAATAATAAAGGAGTGAGAAATCCAGAAGTGTTTCAACTAAAGTATACAAAATATGTAACAGAAAAGATTTGATGACTTTAACAATCAAAGAAGCAAAACAAGCAAATGGGCGTATCATTAAAAATAAGCGAAATATTTGACAAATAAATCTCAATCATAATCGATGGATCACATGGATCACTGTGTGGGTTGATTTACATTTGCAATCTTTCAATTCTGGTTTGGGTTGAAAACTGATGAAAATTGTTATTTTCAATCTATTTTATGATTTGGTAATTAATAAAATTTAAATTTTAAAAACTAAGATAAGAAGATCTTTTCCCAAAAAGATATTTTTCTTTATACATATGAATATCTAATATATATGTATAAGTGATTTGAGTAACTTTTCCTGTTATTCAAATTTGAAAGAATCTTTGAATTCAAAAGTTGAGAGAGAAATTACATTTGGAAAGGCTTCAAAAATGCTATTTATCTTGTAGTCACGCTCTGTACACTTCAAATTAGTTTAAGTTATAGGTACTCAAAAAGCAATACTAACAATAACAGGACTTCTTCACCCTCTATAATGCAAACCAAAGCAACACCTTTTAGTCCCACGCATTCCATTCAATATCCCATTCTATGATTTTGGAATCAGTAAAGTTTTGACCCGTTTTTAAGTATCTTTTAAGAGAAAACGAATACAATATAGCGACGCGTGCCTTAAGAACAACACAACTCCGCCTCACAAGAATCTGTTTCACGATTGGCTTCAACGATGGCATGAGCGCCGATGCAAAGCAACTTTCAACTGATATCAGCCGATGGGTAATCAACGATTGTGGTCACAACTCGATCCGTTATTAGCGCAGTGAATACGTTTGGTTACAATTTTTGTTGTTGTTATTTCTTATATAAACCTTAAGTCTGTTAAAAGCGCCCACACTTGAGATTTGACTAACTTTAGTGTAGCTTTTGAATGATTACTACATTTTTTAGACTCCAAACCATTGCCCATATATGTACATCACTTATTTGTGAATGAAACTTTTTCAAACTTTTTGCTATTGAGAATACATTGAGATTATCTGATAATAAGAGTGCACAACCGCTTCAAGGATTATAGTACTAGTACTACATCAGGTAAACTCATAAAAAGTCTATATGGAACAAAATTATAAGATTAACTCTATATCTTAACTTATCGTTATTTTTATTTTAACTTTGTGTAGGATTTTATATTTTATGAATGAAAATGTGATTTAAAAATTAGTCCAAAGTCATCCATTTAGTAACTGTTAATCTTAAACTAGTGTATTTTTTACTTTTTAATTTTATACATGTATTAATTTTGTTGGCTTAATACTAGTTTGGCGTCAAAGATTTGAAAAAATCCCGGTCGCGGCCCAATTAAATATTTGAGTTGAAGTGTAAAATAACTTTATATGCGAATCAATCATCAAACTTCCGCTCAATTCATTTTTCCATCAAGATTAGTAACTAATGTATGTTTTTATCATTAAGGGATTGGTTTTGATAAAAATTATATTAACTTTCTCTTAATATTTCTAATGCAAATCTAAACAATTCAACATTTAATACAACAACTTATTATCACTGACTAACCCATTCCAAGTAATTCTTCTCCTTATGTATTGTACTCCTATAACTTTATTTACTTCAATTGAAATACCATTGTCTTTATTCACTAAACCCTAATTCATTGCAAAATAATTCTTTAATATGTTATTTAATTTATAAATATTTGATACCATTTATAAATAGAATATATATAATAAAATATTCACTTCGTAGTGAACCACTTGATCTCTATTTCATAATGGCATGACTTTCTATGTCTAATTGATATACTGTTGTATTTTATTAATTGCCACATAATATAATATGTCTAAAATTTGCTTAATTGTAAAACTTTTAGTTAAAATTCAAGTCATCCCATTTCTAATTTAAAATAAATAAATATATTTCTGATAATTTGAGTATACTTTTAAAAAATTTATTTTCACAATTGAAATTCATTATCGGTTAAACACAATATTGTTCGGTCTTTTTTTAATTAAGTTCAGAATTTGAAATTAATATTTAGAAGTAATATAATATTGCAAATTGTATTGTAACGATGCTACTTTATAGTTAGCTAACGAGTCGTAAGAGTTATTTTATGAGCTATGACTTCCTTTGTTCCACACTTTTTTGTGAGTAATCTAAGAATGAAATACAAATAATTCATTTCCATTTCAATTGGAGTTTGAATTATATTTATTTTACGCTATTCTCTCTCACAACTTAACGCCTAACCTCTTGTTTTTCATTATGACGGATTGCCATTAAGTTTTGCTTATTAGCCGACTCTTAGCTTATTCAACAGCAGCAAAATTTTTAAAAAAGCTTATAAATGAATGGCTTCCATTTGGAAGTTCAACTTCTTATATAATTCTTATATAATTTCTTTCTATTGACATTTTTCAACTATTGAATAAAACTTAGAAGTAGTCGTACAGACTTTAACTCATAAAGCCTTCGCTAATGGCTTGTATAATAAGAGGATCGTAAAGAAATTGTTGAACTTTATTTACAAATATCACAAAAATACATGTTAGCCTTCTTTTTTGACCAAATTTTGTTTTACATTTTGCATTAGCATTATTAGAGATAAATTAGAGTTAAGAGTAATTACTTTATATCAAATATTTTACAAGACTTAATACTTAAGACTTGATATTCTCAAATTAATCAATAACAGCTATTAATTCTGAAAATAAATTAGATATTATTTATTAATAAAAACTCAATTAAACAACAAAATATGAGACATATTATAATGTAATTTATAATCTTTATTAAAAAAAGTTCTAATAACCCATCTATTGTCTATTGGTATATACGATGAAATCAATATTTTTTATGTTATATGAAGGGAGCATAAATTAATCATAGTTAAATTGTTTATTAGAAGATTTGCCTTATCAATTTTAAGATTACAAATTATTATTGAAAACTTTTCACTAATAAAGAAAATTTTAAAAATATAATTTCAATTCGTTTCAAAAACTAAATTAATAAACTAACAGCTAAAACATATTGACTAAACTTTATCATTATTTTTCATCCATTTTTTAAATTTCTTAAAAGTGAATAAGTGGGAGTCAGTCGGAGCCGGTCTGGCATCTTATTTTTCTTATATTATAATTTTTATGATACTGTATGTTAAATGAATAATAAAATAAACATTGAAATACTTGTTGTGCATAATAGATCAATATATATTAATATATTATTAAAAGCATTTAATTAATCAAAACTTCAAAATATAAGGTCTAAACTTATTGTAATTTAGTAAAGATGTTAAATAAATGAACAAAATGTTTATAAACTGATACTTATTTAAGAGTTTTAATGTATAATTCATTTTGAAGTACTGAAGAAATACAACTCATTTAAAATCAATAAAACTAAGAAAAGTTGAAAATGAATAATTCATTATGAAAATGTCTATATTTGAAATGAGACAGTCTTTTAACAATAATCTCTGTAGTTCAATATGCAATTAATGGATATAATTAAGATTCGATGACTGATAATGAAACCGAAAGGCGATTTTCGCAATTTTTTGTAACCCAAACTATCTAGAGTTTGAATTAGAGACCCAAAGAAAAAGCCCACTACGAGGTGACAACTAGAATATTAAACAACTTGATCTTTATTGCATAAACTTTATTACAGAATATACATAATGTTAGAGCGCGTTTCTCTCGATCTCATTCAGTGTTTCTTCTCTGTAGAGATACCGCCCCGAATACGACTAACTCGTAAGACTTGCCCAACGCCACCAAAACAAGATTTAACTTTATTTGCTTCGATTCGCATTAAGCATCACAGCACATATCATCGCCAGAAGTTGCTCAATAAGGTTGTGTTGACGCTTACCTTTTTTCATTTGGCCACGCGATCAAAGATTGCAAAACTTATACTTGTGTCGCAAATATAAGTCAGTCTTCTCTATTAGATAACGTATTTAAAGTTGAATAACTTATTCAAGATTTAGTACAAGTTTCAAATTGAATCCCAATTAAATCATTGCTGAATTATTATTACTATTATTTTGTGATTCATTGTGAGGGAGAAAATCATTAAATTCTAAGTATGCCTTAATCACGATTTGACTGTTAAAAAATATCATTTTAGACCTATTTTCACATATATTTCTTTCAGAGATAAACAACAAGAAAGTACTGTACAGTACTTAATATATCGATGATTATTCAGGGCGTAGTTGGCGTTA
The DNA here is from genome assembly GCA_033995675.1 of Nothrus silvestris. Taxonomy (NCBI): domain Eukaryota; kingdom Metazoa; phylum Arthropoda; class Arachnida; order Sarcoptiformes; family Nothridae; genus Nothrus; species Nothrus silvestris. The sequence goes on from JAUJYU010000286.1 coordinate 11,651, forward strand.
AATTGTAAACTTATGGTCATCTAAAGTCACAATAACTATGCTTTTCTGACTTTCAACTAAGTTATAGTAGACTAAGAAAATAGTGAGGCTTTTCAATCATATTGAGGGCGTTCAACGATTTGTACACCAGAGACAGGAGGAATCCTTAAGAGTAGTAAAAGTTTTTGAAAACTTTTTTTCTAAAGTTACGAGTGAGGTCTCGATGCGATACCGTTGAAAATGATGGGAGTGTTGGGATAGTGCGTGTCTGTGAAAGGACTCTCAATGCCCGGGGATTGCGATTGAGAACAGTAAGAAAAAAGTGCTATTTTTATGTGATATCATAAAACACTTCATTGTCAAGGCGTGTGTGAGTGACTCTCTCTTTAAAAGAAAGACTCATTAAAAACTGATTTGGCTGACAAATACAAATTATACAGATATTAGTTAGCGTTTAGAGTTTAAAGTCTTTTTAAGTGTTCAACAAATTACTCAACACAAAAGACGAGATTTAATTTGCGATTAGACTCAAAAAGACAATGGATTTCAGTGAAACAGCAATACCTCAAAGACAAGAACGAATAGCTATAACACCAATGGAAACAGTTAACGAAGAAACAGAAGATGTGAATAATTTGACTAATGGCTGCACTCCATCTTCATCAACGGCTAACGAATCTGAAGAGTTAAAGATTCCGGCTTTAGATAAATATAATCTGAGAACACGATCGATACAGAATAGAATTGAAACGGAAAAGCGAAAGAAGGAGCCGCGACACCCAAAGCCTAAGCAGAGACCACCACCACTCAGCAAATATAGGCGAAAGACGGCTAACTTAAGAGAAAGATGCAGAATGCAGGTAAACATTCCTACTAAATACTGACACCAGACTAAACGCGATAAGACATAAGACTACGCTCACTTCGAACATTAAATTATTGCTGCAATGCTTGCGCTCTCACTCTCCTAATGCATCACAACTTGTTAAGCATTTTAATCTTTCAAACTTTTTCTTACTCTCTTTCTTTGCCCCAACCATTGCGTTCCCACTAAAGCCAAATCATATCTTTTTATCGTTCTGTTACTTATTTTGAAAAATTTTCAGTTTCAATCGATTAGAGACCGCATTTGCGTGTCTGTCAAAAGCTAAATAAAATCTGGGATAAAAAATTCATATTTGATTTATCTTTTAAGTTTCAATTTGAGAAGTTAGAGTATTTCCAAAGAAATCGATAAGAAAACTTTATTATATGGTCTTTAGATTGTAAAATAATTGAGTGATTCTGATATTCGTAAACTCAGTCAATAGAACAGTGAAAGCCATGTAATTAATTAGTTTGAAATTTTTAACTTAGGAAATGAATATTGCATTCGAACAGCTTAGAAAAGTAGTGCCAGAATTTCCTGCTATTGTTGAAGAAGAGAAACAAAATTCTAAGTTAACAAAGATAACTACTTTACGACTTGCGGTCAACTATATCGCAGCCTTAACTCAAATATTAAAGCAATCAGAAGCCGATCAAATCGAAACCCAGGAAAGCGTTCACTTTAAATCTGCTCAAAACGAAGTCGACGTAAATAAGTTAGACAGCGATAACCTATCAATAACTCAAACTGCTCTCTCACTGCTGGCCGGCTTACCGTTTGATGATTCCCTTTTGCTTCACCGGCCATCGAGTTGTGGTTCATCTGATTTGCCATCTTGTAGTTCGCCATCCACTACAGAAACCGAATCTTTGCAATCGCTGGAGTCACTCAAATCGAGCTGTTGGCCAGATTTCAGCCCTGATGACAGCCTTATAGATGACTTCTCAGCTATTTTAGAAAGCGATGGCGAAAGTATGCAATTCAGTGACGATTTAATTACATAAAAAATTACAGTTCAACAAAACAAATATTTTAATACATTTAAAATCGTCAATTATTATTATTACAATAATAATTACTATTATCGCTACTGTTTTATTATTAATAATTCTATAAGTCTTTGCTATCACGACTATTGCTATCATCATATCATTCTTATCGCACTAAAAGCTGGCTATGATTTGTACTTTTTTGCCAAAAATAGACATTAATGCAAAAGCAATGAAAAGAAACTAATTCTTGGCTTAAGGCAAATCGTTTCCACTCCCGCTGGTCGGGAATGATATACAATGCCAGTGAAAACCAGTCATCTGTGTCTACCATTAAAACAGTTACTCTCTATTAAAAAAAATACTCTTCACATCTCTTCACTTTTAATGAAGTACTTTTATAAATCATCAAAACTTTTTACTCAACATTTATAGCCATCACAAAAGCTAAGCTCCAATTATATAAACAGCTATTTTTGCTACATTTTAATCATCACAAAAATAATGAACTTTTACTAAAATTTTATAAACAAAATAATCTAAATTTAATTTAATTTTTAAAAATTACTTTTATTATAGACATAGGATATCTAATTGCTGTAAATGAAATTTGTTGTTTGCAGTTTATGTGAATTATTGTGCCATTATTTTTATCAAAAGAAACCTTTTTTATTCGTCCAAAACAAGATTCAGAGCTAGAATTAGGGAAAATCTCAGAACTTTCGGGATTAACGATCATTTAGATTATAATTAAACGATATTATTAAACGATATTGAAATTTTTTATGCTTTGTATTATTCTATTGTAATTAATTGTTATAATTAGCAAACTATTGAATGGATTGTTTCCCGGTGTAAAAGCACTTAATACTACATTCTGTAGTTGGAGAGGATTTAATGCGCTGTATTATAAAGCTATAAAACAATCTAAACTTTATGATCAAAGCATTTATAGTACAAAACTATTTCTAATATAGTAAATCATTAGTGAATTTGCATTTCAGTCTAAGCCAATTGCAGCAAAAAATGAATACTATATTATAAACTTAAAAGATTGGCTCATCCCATTTTATCTTTATTGATGATATTGCAGTATTTTTAATATGCAATTTTATATTTTCATTAATTTATTGATATTTTTATATAAAAATATTAATTTTTTGTATTCTGCTATTTGGCAAATGCCATGATTTTACTGTTACATATATTGTCAATTAAACTTGTTTTTACTTTAGGTGACTATTAAATAGTATTCGTATTTATAATTCAAACTCGCATTATATATGCTTTTCATTGAAAAAACATGAAAATTAAATCTGAGCCTAAAATTTATGACAACAAAAATGAATGGGAGAAAGCCATAAAGCTGTAACAGTATTATGTTATTTGATATGCTCTGGTCTTTTTTATTGATGA
>JAUJYU010000287.1:0-14887 GCA_033995675.1 Nothrus silvestris
TCTTTAATAGAGTTGAGTCTATTTTGAATATTGAGGAACTTTTCAATAATATTAATTCCTAAAATTCAGAATAAACTCAATTATATTAAAATTATACAACAATTATTCTTAAGACAACTTTAGAAAAAGATAGAAATTCAATGATAAGTTTTAAAGATTTATTGTGATTGAACTATATCTTTAATGTCATATTTAAAGTAAAGCTATTAAGAGGTCAGTTATCACAAAAATAGCTTGACTTTCATCAAAATGAGCTAAATATAAAAGACTTATATTCAAAGTAAATTTTCGTGGCTTTTAATAAATCACGATTTGCTAACAATTATAATCTCTAACCCAAAAGAATATTCGATCCACACATTCGATCCCATGTCTGCAATATTTCAAAATTTTAAATAAAATCTATGAAATGATTAATGTATTGATCGTGTCGTTCGTGATTTTGATGACAATAAGTTTGGATTAACAAAACAGCCTCTGTCTAGTGTTATATTTTTACTTTTTTATACTTAATGTTGAAATTTTAGTTTAAAACCAAAGACAAAATCAGGGCCGAACCAAACTTTGACTTATGAACTCTTTAAATGTTATATTATTTATCTTAATAGACGCTTATTATTCGAGAATCGATTCCAGGAATAAATATTTACAATACATGACGAAATTGCATGAAGTTTTTTAAGATTTATCTAACAAAAGCAGGTTATGGTTTAAGTGCTTCAACTTTTCTGCCATACATCAAATGTCAATAACTTAAATGCTTAAACGCTTCAATTTTCGGTTTCGAACCAAATACACTTCAATCAAATTTCACTAAAACTTAAATCTCAAGAAAAAGCTCAATAACTACATCAAAATGTTAGAAAAAGGAGAGTGAATGGTGTGTTTAAATAACTTGTCAGTCAATTAAGTTGATCGAAGTGAACACTTACTATAGAACCACTACTTAAGGCTCAACATTAAGTTGAATACTCTGTAATTAACTATCAGAAAGAGTCGACAGTTTATAACTGAAACTCAACTTATGTTGACTTTATTATGTTGTAACTAAACAATAAATAAATAAAAGGCGCAAAATATAGTTGAATCTGATTTTAATGAATATGTTTGAAAATTATGATTGAAAGATACGTCTCGACAAACCGAATATTAAACAAATTGATTGGTTGTCAAAACGAATTTTCAGACCTAATTCAATAAATTTCTTTTTAAAACAGTAGTAAATATTTGAATTGTATATAAAGTATAAAAGTATATGTTTATAAAATAAAAATAAAAGATGATTGTGTTATCTAAAGCCATATAATTGGCGATATGGGGATTGATATCATGAAAGGACATAATGATAAAATGCATAAGATTGGAATGGCATCAGACACGCCATAGCCGTTGAAAGAAAAGCTGCAAATCAATTGCACGATAGAGGATAGAGATGGAGAATGATAGCAATGGCATTACACGCCACTAAATAAGGTCCATTATATTCTTTTATTTAAATGGCAAGCTATAAAATGATGAATGAGATTGTAAAATACTAGATTACTCTCTCCCCCAATGCCTCCCAGAAATGTTCAATACAATGGAAAGGAAAAATCAAACCGTTTATCAGATTCGACCTCATGTCTGGACATTGCTATTCAAGTTTTTGATGATGATCGAGAAGAGCACGCAATTTCAATGTTAAACTTAAGCTAACTTTTAAAATGCTAAACAAGTCAAATGAAGCGATGAGGCGTTACTTCTTTCGCAATACTGATTTACTAACAATTCAAACATGATTAGCAGCAAAAATTCATAACATAATACATTCGATGTCTTATACTTTACACTATAGACATAGCTCTATCATTATAATTGACGAATTATAAATATTAGTTATTCATTAGTTATTATTCTTAAAGTTTAGGTTTTTTATCGAATAATAATTTATAAAAAGGTAAACCTAACTAAGTTAACATGATCATTAACTATAAATTTAATGCATTTGAAAGAGGGAGCTCTGAAGTGCAGTTTGCAATTTTTCATTTGCTAAATAATAGAAAATTGAATCTAAAAGGAAAATATAGCAAAAAAACAGAAAACAATTAAATTAAGCAATAAAATGGCATGAGTTTAGTTGACTTTAGCATATTATTATTATTATTTTAATTGGTAAAACTACAAAAGCGAAACTAAAATTCATTAACCTGATAACTATACTATAACTGCATTATTAGAGGAAAAATACTGATATCAAGAATTACATTCACAATTAATAAAATAAAACTCAAGTGCAAAATTAGATCACATGAGACCATAAAAAAGCATTAAATGCAATAAATTAAACTGATAACTTCTAACCGCAATAAAATTACTGCATTATGAAAAATTGACAGTTAACTCAAGCATAGACTCAACGATTCATTCAAGTGAAGTGCAAAGTCGGAGATACCATAGCTGCACATTTCAATATAAATTTTCACAGAACACAAATGAAAAGCTATCAAAGCCGAGGCAACAGTGAAAATGTATGCAAAATCATCAGAACCATCATCAATATGCAGCCATTCAACCAATTTTTTCCTTTAATACTATGATGAATTACAACATCATTTATTACTAATTATCTTAAAGATCCGGCTTTCCTGAATATATTTATTATAAGCGATTTGAGAGCCATATCATATCAAAATATATCAATGCGATCCAACTATTTATAAATAAGTTCTTCTAATAAGTATAGCAATATTCAATTCATAAGTTATATCATATCCAACTATTCTCACTATGAGTTTATATAAGCTTAATTCATACTAAATAAACTGCTTTAATAGCTTTACATTTAAGTTAAAAACTTGTAATTTTCAATCAAAAGAGAATGTGTCTCAAGAAATTCGTGTTGAATAATAAAACAAATAAATATATGGGATTCTAAACTTTGTTTTAGTTAAAAAAAAGAAATTTAATTCGCAAATTTATGTGATTCATGAAGAATAAATTTGTTATCATAGCTTTCGCACTCAAGTCATGCAAAATAAGAGCCCAACACATAAGTGAAACACGTTTGATAAAAATCATTTATAACCACAAAAACAAACTTAGAAATACTCAGAAAAATACTAAAACAAAGTAAGGCAATATTTTTATTAATTGCTAAGTGATTCAGTGATTGACTTAAGAATTGCAATAGCAATAAAAATTTACCCCCAATACAAGTTATCATCGGTGAAAATTCATAACTCACCACTTTATGTTTCACCAATTCTTTCAATGTCTTCATTTAAAAACAATATAAGCCAATTGGTTACCACTTAGCGATATCTAATTTATAGCTTTCAAACTTAGAATAACAAAATGTTAAATATTAAATTCATCTTCATCTGTCCGAAGACTATTCAAGTTTATGAAATAATGTTTCAAAGTTAGTCTTCAAAGTTTTGGCTAAAGTCACGATTGGAGATGAGAGCAATTCAATGCACACACACAAGAATAAGTTGATTTGTTTTAGGCTAACCAACAAACTAAAGGAGGTTCACTGATTTATAATAATAATAATACAGTAATAACAATGCAATTATATGAGCAATGATATGAGCGATGACATATCATAGACTCTAACTTATAAACATATTAAAGACGTGACTATAGAGAATAGCTATGATTAAGATCACAAAAGTAACTTTAACTGATATCAAAAGTTATTCGAATTTATTTTTTTGTGAGAGCCAAAATCCACCCCAACAAATAAGTGAGTTGGAAAGGCATCAATTATGCGCATATTTTTTTAGGAATAAAAGTAAGAGAAGAGATGAGAGATTGAGTGAATAGACCACTAAAATGTTAGACAAGTGCAAGTTTTACAAGCATGAGCCATGCAATGTGATAGTTTGCGATGTTTGCCAATGTTTGCCAATGTAACCATTTACTAAACGTGTTGTGCGGTAGTGCGCAAATACATAACAACGTCCGACTATTGGTTTGTGAGGTGCGACTAAATATTAGTGAGATATGATAGTCCAACCAAGAAAGGATCATAATATATCATATTAAAATCATAACTTGCAAATAGTACGATCAAAATGAATAAGAAACAACTAAAACATGTCAAACATTTTTGCCTCTTTAAAAAGCCCCGCAATAGAAATCTGACATTTACTGAAATTCGATGGCATTAGATTAAGTTTACTTTTCAGGAATCGAAGAATTTAGTGGTAGAGCTTCTATTTTATCACCAAAAACTCGAGCAATTTTTATTTGATGGCAATAAGTAGAAGACGTGACTCGCTCTTTCATTGCTCAATAATAGCCTTGAATGGCGAACATTATAAAAAACGTCATTGTTTTATAAATATATATATAACTCAAGATTGAGATTCGTGGGGATCGTTGTGGAGAGATATCATATAATACTTCTTACTTAAGAAGTTATGGCCATTGCCATTGTCCTTGAGTGAGAGCTGAGAGCCGAGCAATCTTATTAACATAGAAAACAATCGGAATGCAAGATTCTGGAGAAAGATCATCATATGCCGGCTCTTACTCTATCTCTTACTCTGTTTTTCTCCGCCCGATATAAAAGTTTATATAAAAAGTTTAGATCTGAAAACTTTCTATTGAAATCCGGTCACGATATAGGCGGTGATCAGATTTAAAGCAATCATTTCTTGCAAATGCTATTATTGAGAATGAAAATAGTTTAGGTATTGGGGCTCGAAATTGACTCAATATAACAGAATAAACTCAAAATAAGCCCTAATACTCAGTCTTTATTTCTAAGAATACAAATCTAATGCTGCCCTCAATTGAAATGCAATTGCGATTGCAATAGGTATCAAAGTTAAGGGTAATCGCATCGTTCGCCCACTTTATGACTTTAATTTTAGTTCTTCAAAGAAATGTTATAATAATGATGATGAAGAAGAATAATGATTGCTAAATGGCTTAAAGTGTGATGCGTGCTGTGATGCTCTGCGACAACACATCCCGTAACAAAGATATTTATCGGCCATTTCCCTTATTTCCCTTTCAATTTTGTCGTCCAAATTGCTTTGGAAAAAAGTTTTATAACTAAGAATAACATCAACAATAATATTATTCCACTAATCATTCTTCTTTATGTCTCTTCGCTTGCGTGTCTACATCACTGACCAATCCAATGGTTCCGATGAATTCAATGTTTTAACAATTCACGGATCAGACCGGAAGTCACTAATAACAGGTCAAAACTTCTCTATAATCGAACCCTTCGTTAAGATATGACACGCAAAACAATATTATTAGTATCGTATGTATCTCTTCGAGCATTTCCGGCCTTAAAATTAAAATCATGTTCACGTTTACTTACGATGAGCTAACAATCAATTATTGCCATCAATTGCGACGGATAATTAGCACATATGGGTTAAAGACAAAAATATCATTTAAAGACTAGCTTTTAATACAGTCACGAAATAATTGTTGTTTCAATGGAGAATTTGTTTCAAATAGATCTTTTCATTATCTATTATCTCATGTCCGCCTCTTTCTCTTTTAACTTAAGCTTTATATTAGTTTCAAATCAAGCTATACTTTAAATCAGATCATTAAAGAAATACAGTATCATATTATTTGTATAACAATAATAATACGAGAATATAAAACTAATATATTTTCAAATAAACTCTATGCTATCTTTTTTTAAAGTTCAATTTGATGCCAGTCTTTTTATTAATAGTTGAACAAGTCTTTACATTGATAATCACTAAAAATATAATTAGTTAAATTTTAGCAGAAATAATTTGGTTTTCCCCCACCCTAATTTGGTTTTCCCCCTCCCTATTCCTAACCGAGAAATTCGTTTAAATTATATATTTATTTACTCTCAAATACTCAAAGCTTTCTATAACGCAAAAAGATTTCTATTTTTAACAAAATCAGAAATTCAACAATTATTATAATTATATAAAACGTTATTTTTAATTTAGAAACGATTCAGGATTTGAGTGTAGTTACAAACTCAGCATTAAGACTGACAGAACGAATTGAATAGTTTAAACTTAACTCAAATTTCTTGGATTCACTTCAAAAGATTGCCTTAAATTTAGAGCTCTGTTTGTCAGTGTTTGTTCATTAATTTGTTAATTTGTAAGTCGAAGAAGCGAATCACTTATTTTCTTCAACTAAACGTCTGGTAATAATAATTATGAGGTTTTTTGCAAACTTGTTAAAAGTTAACTTTCAGAGTTCCATAAATTCTCAATAAAATATACATAAAAGTCAACAGTAATGTAACCCAACAATTATTATGTAATTATATTACATATCTATCGGCAAAAGATGACATAAAATAAGAACTACCGAAAATCTCAATAACCAAATAAAATGAAGCATTTTTTGGCTTAAATTCAATGATAATACGCAATTATAATCTCATTTTAAAGTAAATGCACAGTTTGAATCACATTTGGGTTTTATGAAATGCACACAAAGAATATGATTTATTATTTAATTTAGTATAAATTATATTTATATCCTTTAACTTAAATAGTATAATATGAATAATGATTTTTAATAATGAGCTTAAAAAATTATTGTTAATAGAAAGTAAAACTTATTGAACAGAATGAACAGTTTTATAATTATTTATATAACTATAAATTGATTTAATTAGAAAATTAAATTAAGATTGATTTTAAGTTTTAGTACGAAAACTTTTAGAATATAAAAGAATTTTTATTATAAATAATATTTTATACTCCATTGGACTGAAAAGGCAAACTTTTGATGTTTCTTTTATAGCAAAGGAGTAACAATTAGTGTTTATGTTAATACACTTGTGGTACGTTTTTTTGTTGGGTTTTTTGTGGTTTTATCGATGAAGTGAAGCCAAAATTGATATTAAATTCAATGCTTAAATATATCTTAATACGATGCGTGAGGATAGAGGGGTTAAGAACATGATATTATAATATGCGATTCGGCGATGAAAAAATCCATTAATAACAACATTCCTCCATGAACTCAATATCGGATTTGTGTACCAAACGAGCAAATAAATTATATGAGGCCATCAGATCATTAGCCTGAGCACTAGTAAAACTGAAGCATAAGTCACCCACTATGCTATGCTATGCTGTACTCAAGTTTTAATAAAGCATATAAGTTAAAAAACTGGAGGAAAAAATACGGGAAGCAATGTTTTTATATCCCTCAAGCAGTATTCGATAGTAATGCTTTAGTAACTCTAAAAAAGCTCATCAAATCCATATATAACTTATATGAAACTTGTGTGACGATATCAGTTACTCAATGCAATGCAATGATCTCAATGCAATCTCAATGCATTCAATGCATTTTGGTCTCCCTCTTGATCACTCTGTATTCTTATCAGAGAGTCTCAATCTTTGGCTTTTAGGCACTAAAAAAATTCGCAAATCATCCTCTAATGACTCAAATGACTTGAGAGTCAAGAATCCAAATAACTTTATCCATAAAGGCATTACTGCTTCATAAAAGGGATATAAATGGGGGAAAATGTGCTTGACTTCTATCTAAATCTATTGCATCAATTAAAGTGGAGCTTCACCAGTCAGTTCATCTATGATATTATAGTATTATAAGTGAATAATATCGAACAACTCAGTATATGGCGTAGTCTATGCTGTTATATGTGGAGTATATGGTGGCACAACTGTCGCCAATCCATCACTTGCTTGTCTCTAAGAAATGCACAACAACTTAAACCAACTCAAAGCGAGTCCAACTAACTGAGAGCAACTCATACAACGTCCTACAATCATCATTATGTCTGCACAGTTCCCATCAAACAGTTCGCATATTGCTTAACCCGTACCATAAAGTGCTTCAATGCTCTCATTTTTTGCTCCTTTTTTTATTTTCTATTTGACCTTAAGGTTAAACTAAAATGATTTTTTTTATAAATCAATGGCGATTACATCAACTTATTTAGTGCAATAGCCTCTTCAAAATGTACATCTTATCGCTTTATCATAAGCTAAAGATTAACACAGAAAAGCATGAGATATACATTAGAAAAGGGAAAACCAATAAGTTATAAAGTATTAGTGTTTCCAAAGACTTCTACATTAACTATCAGTACTTATATAGCATTTTAGAGAGAAGAGCATAAAAAGGGGACGATTAAGACGAATCAGTGATCACATCCGAGCTTATCTGACATCAGTCAAAGAGTCCCATTCTTTAGCGACTCGACAATCAAGTAAAAGGCAATTTAAAAATAGTGATAAACAAATCTGTTTGGCATAGATTCATGGCTGAGCCGATCTGTCGCAGTGAATGGCTTCACATCCATTCCAATCTCTATTAACGACTTGGGCGGTGATAGCATTGCACTAAACACGACTCAAAGAATAGATGAGATATAAAAAAATTTTAAGGCTTTATTAATTTCTTATTGATATAGAAAGGGATGAACAATAGGCATAATCGTAAATAGTATTCTAGAAGTTAGTTATTTTCACATCACTTTTTTAAAAGTAAGGAAATAGAAAATATAGTCACAGACTTGTATAACTCATGCTTAAGAGACAAATTGTTTGTACGAAAGCTTGAGACAGACTCCGCATCATTCGCTTTGCTTTGTTGAATACTTCGTGGAGTGAATTAACTGAACAGAGATATAAAGAGCAAAAAAACGCTCTGCGGTATAAAGCCCTAAAAACGTTATTACAGTTAACATGTTTTACTCCAAAGAAGAGTGTATATCAAAAACCGCAACATTTTTTTGATGAGCTTACAGTACAGTAGAGATGCGCGACTCTAAACAACATAACGTGTCTTCCAGTTGAGACACATGCCGACCGATTGATAGAGTAGAGATACTGTAGGCAAACATTCCAACTGAATAAAAAGTTAGTTGTCTTTTAGCTCATTTTCAATCTATATTTGCCACTTCCTCCCATTCCTCCCAAATCATGAGCTGTTGTTTGTGTAGTTACTATTTGTATAACATATAAACAACCGAAGATATTTGATGATGCCTTTAGTAAATGAGTCGCAAAGCAACAGTCTTTCTATAATATTCACAAAAGAAAGATGTCATCCATGAGAAGAGAGACTGAGCAATTACTAATGAAGTCTCAATGTATGACTTATTTATTTTCGCTGAATACACAAAATCCTGAACTACGTATTAATACTTGATATGCAATATTATTCCTATTCCTTATGTAAAACAGATTAGTATAAACTTTTTAATAGAAAACGCATTTGAAATTTGATTCAATTTATAACCAAAAGTGTAAGCATTTTCTAAAGTTTTTCAACTCAAATACGTTCAGAGATTAGATTCCATGAAATCTAATGAAAATTTTGATTAAATGGTATTTTACATGATTAACTGTTGCTGTTATGAAAGTGGGTTTTATTTCATCTTTAGTAAAGCATTCATATGTTGTTTTTTAGTGAATATACTTTATTGAACAACTGTTGCAGTGGCGTAAAGGGGCCTCAAGGGAGAGGGTGCGGGTCGTATAAATATCATCAATACAAGAATGTGTACCAACACATAATTTGACCGTCAATGAGTCTTTTATTTTTTCAGTAGTTTTTTGGCTCTCAAATACACTCACACTCAGTCTTAATGAATAATTAAGTATCAATTTATTACATGGCTTCCTATGACTAGAATATATTGAAATAAAATTGAGATGTTTTTATTTCTATCCATTAAGAGAGTATATAAGAGCAAAGATCAAAGGCGCCAAAAGCAAAGTGAATGATAGTAAAACATTTGGAGTTCTTCTTTTGTAACTTAGTTATGATGACAGACTCAACAGTGTTATTACTCGACTCAAGCGAGCACTAAATTGAGTGCCGACCGATACCACTGAATGCATTGGCCAACGGTGTAGTCCATTGGGAAGCATTACAAGAGAAACCATAACATTGAGCGATTGATAGTGCAGTACATAACCTAATGGCCATTGGCGAGCGATAGCCATTTTTTATTTTGTCTCTTTTTAACACAAGCCTTTCTAAGTCGAAGCAATAGTGTTCTCGTTTCTTCTCATGGGAATCAAAGCTTGTATACTAAGCCAACACTACTTTCATTTCGATAATGTGAACTAAAGTCACATTTCCTCTTAGAGGGACACGAATGCTATCAATTTTCACAGTCAGTATTCAGTTTTGAGGCATCATCTCTACTACACTTACAAAATATGCTCAACTCAAGTGATTGACAGACTCTTTAATTAAGTAATTAAGGCAGAGATAGTGCTTATGTGCTTATAAGAGCTGCATTGCTGTATTAGATTATTATTATCATTAAAGATGATACAGTGAAAGGCTATCGTGTTCTTACAGTTACTTCTTTACTATCCATTATATACATAGTATTACATCTTTCAATTAGGCATTAAATTAAATATGCTTTACCGCATTCTAGTTTTGGTGCTCTATTTTACATGATATGCATCTCATTCATCAAATTGTGTTTTGGTTCTCGACCAATATTAGCAATTAGAGACACAGACACATAGACAGAGTCATAGTGGCATCTGTTCTCCTCATCTCATTTCATGCACAAAATATCATAAAAGGCAAAACAACTTATATAAGTTATCATACTCTCATTCAATTATTAATATATAGATTCAGTGTATATATGTGTGTCATATAAGTTATCATTTATAAGATACTGTATATGTTGTATACACTGTATATAATTCTACCGTTTATGTCACACCAAATAAATAAGTGTTAATTAAAAACTACCCAACAAGTCTTCCAATTTGCATCTGTTGCATAACATATAAGAATGAATGTGAATCTACTTTTGTCAGCATAACATACAAAATGCTTTGATTCATGACATTTGATTGCAATTTAACCATTTATTTAAATTTTTACGGAATTCATTCTTGAAATAATTGAATGTCTTTAAAATATTAAACGATTGGAAGTATCATTAAATTGCGTCTTATCACTGAATTGAAACGCTTTATAAGTAATTGATTAGCAAAATTTGAATAATAATTTGACATTTATTCAGAAAGTATATAAACTTCTATTTGCTAATGACTTTTCTTTTTTCATAAGAATAATACTATGATATGAATTACGGAAAAGAAAGGTGTGCTCTGGAGTGCTATACAGTTGGCGGAGGTATAAGAGGTATAAGAGGTATGAGAGGTATTACAGCCATAAGAGGAACAATCGAACAAAAGCATACTTTAAAGAAAATCATTAAGATTGAAATGGCCAAACATTAATGAATAAATAAATTCAGTGGGTGTACAGTCATTCATGCATTGCATATTGTGATAGGGTGTATATGCATCACGATTATGGAGAAACAAAATTATTAAGAGCTCAGTTCAATTCTTTCTTCTGTTAAGAATAAGTATTAATATCTAAAAAATTACACTAAATATGTGTTGAGGAATATAATAATAATTTTGCTAATATTAATAAAGTTCGTTTATGATGTATCTATGATTTGCGATCTGGTTCTTTATTATATACAAATTGATAGTATATTAAGAGCTATTTGACATTCATAAAAGATTCATAGTGTAAAATGCAGTTATAAAACATAAAAATCTCATTAGTATTCAAAGCTAGCTTTCCATGCAATGGATTTGAAACTGTTTTAAAATGAAAACATTTTTTATAATAAAAAAAGCTTTGAAGTTCAATATCTTGGATTATTTCCGAGGCCCGATATTTAAAATTTTTGAAAAATTACTCTTAAAGATTATTTGAATAACCCCTATGTCAAGAGTTTACTTAAGAAATAGCTGCGTATCAAATATGAATCTCAATTGCAGAGCGTCTATCATATAAGACAGCAATTGCTGCAAATAGATATTCATATAAATGAATGCCATAAAAACACATCATTTTAGCAAAAAATAATTTACAATTTTTTCCGAGTTTAGAATTTGAATAAAGCTAAGTATAAATAACGACATTTTCATAATTTTAGACTAATAGTAGAATCTAATCGGTTATCTTTATTTGAAATGTTATGTAAAGTTAAAGTTTTGAAAAGTTATGTACAACTTGTGTACAATGGATGTAAGTCTGACGACATACGCGAAATTGGTCTTATAATTCAAATTAAGTAATTTGCAAGACTTGATCCCAAAAAGCTAATTAAAGATGAAATGGTATAAAAATGGAATCGAGCTATTTGTGATCCAAATCTTATAATTTGTTTTTTAAAATCTTTGGAATAAGCTATCGAAGCATTTTGAGAGGATTTTAATTATCCTAAAAAACAAGTTTTGTTGTGAAGTGTATTTATTTATAAGATATCTATTTATATCTAACATTGAATATCTTTATGAAAGAGGAAAACACTTATAAAGGGATATACACTTTCAATTACAGTAAATGTCAATTCCATCTCAGTTTTGATTAATATATTATACAATAAATTTAGTTCATATTTGTATATATTTATGAATTTAGATTTTGAGCGACGACCGGATACGATAAATTAATTTTAAAATTAATTAAATTATTTGTCGGTTTTGTCTATTGAAAATATTTACAATACATTATATAAATAGTCACAAACTATTGAGATCAGTATTTCTATAGATTTAGGAAATTAAAATTGAATGCTTCGATAAATTTTAATTTAAGTTAAGACTGTCTCACATTAAAAACGTAAGTGTCTATTACACAACATAAGTGTCTAAAACTTTATTATATTGTAAGAAATATGGGAAAACAGTTTAAGTGATAATAACTGACAAGTTATAAAGCTATCGATTCATTGAAGAATACAATATTCGAGAATAGTTTGCATTCAATTTTTAGGTAAAGATAGAAAATCGATATCAAAAAAATGCTCTTTAGAAACGATAAACGATAACCAAAATTGATAAAAGGTATTGAGAAATCTATTGTGCGATTAAAAAGAGCAACAAAACTAAACCACACCCAAAGTGAATGTCTACTGTATGTGAAGTTCCGGACTATCATCGAAATGTTTTATCATAACTTATCAGTAAAAGCAAAGCAAAAGCAAACTTGTGTGCTATAAACTTTTCATCCGTGCAACTTATTATTCAATGAGCGGAAGTTATAATTTTGAGTTTGACTTAAAATTGGCGACTAGTTTGAAAGGGGAGGCTTTATATTGAATTAATAGCTTATCATTACTATATCACAAGTTTCTCATATCCAATTTTCATGAAAAGTTAGCTTTGAATCAAGAAATTAAATGCTCAAGAATTGCAAACTAACATTAGTTCATTAGTAGCCATAAGTATTTGAATTTTCTTCAAATTTAAAAAAACTAAAATAAAGTTTTAAAATGAAGCTTAATATAAAAATATACGATCTCTGTGTTCAATAGCTAGAAAAAAGTGACAAGTTTTGATTAGCTCTTATTGGTTGTGGACAACACCCCAAGTTCTTAAGTTTCGGTTGACTAATTCTGAATAGAATGGTAGGACATGCGTCTTCAATCAGCAATACAGTAATACCACATTACATTTTAAAGCTAGTTGAACATCATTCTTGAATGCTTCAATGTTTTTGAATCATAAAAAACTTTTATATTTTTTGAGGAAAAAATGTTTGACAACTCGCAAGTTCTATACTGGTATGCAATAGTAAAGGCAATAACAATAACATTACAGTGACTGGATATGGATCATCACAGGGATAATAAATAATCATTTTCTTTTGTGTACCACTTCTTAGATTTCATATCCAAAGGCACCTGTGCTTGAGTTCCATTATTGGCGGCTGACTGGCTGCCACTCTAACATCCATTGTGAGGATTGTCACTGAATTTCATATCATATATTAATGGCAATGACCCCTAACTATAAGCTCATATTCTTGGATCCATTAACTGATCACTAAAATCAGAGTCGTTTCATTCACTTTAATAATGATAATATTGCCCACCAATTCAATGATATTTTACAGAACATTATACTGTACTGTACTCTACGACTACTGTATATCCCAAAACCCCAATGATTTTGTTGCCTTTCATCTCAAGTCAAAAGTTGGGCTAATATTTCTCTGTTGAGCGATGCGATGGTTGCAAGAGTTGCAGTAAATCACTCGCTCTTATGCCACAGATTGTACTTACGATATCTTCAAATTAATACTAACAAAACACTCATCCAATAGAAGCTTAAGTGAGACGGGGAGAGAGAGAGAGAGAGAGAGAGAGAGAGAGAGAGAGAGAGAGAGAGAGAGAGAGAGACGACATATTGAATGTAGCCGTGATTGAGATTGGATTCCCGAACTAAGAACTATTTGTATAATTCTTTAAGATTTCTTGTTTTTATAGTAAATCTGTAAATCTCTTCTGTGAGATCTTCTAAACTAAACGATATATTGAAAACAGTTATTGTGAGATACGATTGGAGTTGGAGTCGAGAAAACAGTAAAAGCCATTACCAATAAATACAAATGATAATTATATGTGTTTCTAAGAATTTAAAACGACATTATATACCATTGCGTTTATGTCAAGAATTTAAGTAATTTACAGTCATTGCCAAATATAAAATAGGTTTTCGTGCAAATAAAATCTCTTCTTTAAATCATTGTTTCAATAAATTTTAAATTATTCCTAAAAAATAGTTTAACAAATGCTATGAAATAAAAAGTTAAAAGCTCCAATTTATTGCACAAGTTTTAAAAGTAGAAATTTATTTATATTTAACTTTATTATTCATATCACAAATTTTTGTTGGAACACAAAAATTCTAAATTGATATTTTTTGAGTTTATTTATTTTTTTCAATTTTTTTGTTGCTTTTATTGAAAAAATACCAGTTTTTATTGCTCTTTAATCAAACATTAAAACGATATCATACCATCGTTTTTATAAAGTTTACAAGTTTTAAATTGTTGGTTTATAACATTTTTTTAAATACCTTAAGTTTTCTTTTTTTAAGTTAATATT
>JAUJYU010000288.1:0-14868 GCA_033995675.1 Nothrus silvestris
CAATAAAAAAGGTTTCATGCACGGATCACCACCCGTTCAAAAGTTATTGACTATTAGCATAGTAAATGACCTAACCTTACCTAATTTAACCTAACCTAAATAAACTTAAACTAACATATGGCATAGGTTTCATCGGGGGCTCAATTGGCCCAAAAATGGGCATTCGCCTTTAACATTACGTCTATGGGAAATCGGTTTTTTGATAAAATTGGGTATTTTCATGGCTTTTTGTTACATTTGGTGGCGAAATAGTGAGGTTTAGTAGTAAAGTTGTGGAAATTTTTATGTTTGGTGTCGAATTTCTAGGTTTTGTAGACTCGTACTTTAGTAAGCCCCAGAACCGCCTTATATACACTACTGTCGACCCAAGTAAGGCTGTTTTAAAGAGCCCCCACTCAGTTTCCACATCGGCTGCAATATGGGAAATAATCTCAAATTTCGACTTGATGCCGTTGGAAATTTTTTTCTTTACGTCGTGACTTTCTAAAGCTTCCCATTTGATTCGTTGGGATCTTTTAACCCCTTCTCGTCTCTGAGAACTAAGTCTATCACAACAAAGGGTGCCAACAATCAGGTGACGATCAGTTGACAGTTCAGCCCCTTCTTAACCCTAACATCCACAACTGACTCTTTAAGGTCAGAGACAATTATGAAATCTATTATAGACTTTTGATTGAAAACCCTATACCAGGTATACTTATGAATATCCCGATGTTTAAAGCTTAAAGCGTTAATTTATTATTTGAAAATTTGTTATTTTATAAACTCTATCATTAATTGTTTGAAATTAAAATAAGATTTCATTTCGCAAAGTTTAAGAGTAAAGTTACAAATATTGATAATTAAATTTATCTTTGAGTGAAATTCCGGAAATTATTAACTTATATTCTTAATACGGAAAGTCTTGCGATCATTTCAGATGATTAATAAGAAACCAGATATCAATTCTGAGAATAACAAAATTGCCTTATGATTAATGACTCACAATTTGAAATCATTTAATAAAAATGTATTAATCATTTAATATTTTGCACTTCTTTTTTGTGGTCAGAAAAACAATTTCAATTTGATAAAACTTCAAACGTAGCAAATCTAATATCTTTAAAATTAATATTTTAACAAATCAATTATTCTGACAAACATTTTTGATAAGTAGATTATTTTCTATACGCATTAATATTAACATTTATTCAATTTATTATTTCTAAAGTGATTTAATCAATAAATAGCATATAAGCTTAGTATTTACATGACATACGTTTTTTTACCCCCAATCGATTTTTTTACAAGAATAATGATCAGAGTTTTATCGAAGTGTAGAATTGTGACAGCGCTACCGCTCGATGTTAATGTTATGGCAGATGACATGTCCACCGCAAGATAGGCCCTGGATTTTTGGATTTTTTGCCCCGAAGGGAAGCGAATCCGGACCACTCAGTTCATAGTTGAATGCACTACTCCCTGCCTTATTATTTATATAATTATAATTCAAAGTTAGAAAGCGATTATGTTTTGGAAATAATATTTAAACAATTTATGAATTATATTGAATAATAAGGTTGATTAATTAGGCTAGCTTGAGCTTAAGCTCGGCTCTCGGGTTGTTACCGAGCCGAGTCTGAGGCCAAGTTGGAAATTGGAGTCTAGACTCGCTAGGCTCAGGCTCGGAGTTTCTCGCCTACTATACATGATTACTGATAATAACAATAATGAGTATACAGTAATATGAAATGCCATGAATATAGCAAACTTTTAATTTTGAGTCGGAAATAAGGAAATTAGTTGTATTGCGTGTGTTTTGCCTATTTATGATAATCATTAATAGTCATTATTGTATTCCTGTTTCCATATTTTCAATTATTTGATTAGTATTCATAATGTTTTGTCTCATCAAAGAAGAGACCAAAAGTCAAATAATAGAGAATTGACATTAAAGTAGAGATTATTTTGATTCTAAGAATGAGTGCTGAGTTGATGCCATCCCTCATAAGAGATCGTTTTCATCTATTATTTATTTCTTTCAGTGCATGAATCCGCCTATGCTTTTGCATTGGAATCCATTTGCTAAACGATTTCTTGGGTCGATCCGAGTCATCGCTCACGTTATACTGTTTTTACTTCTATTCAAAGCCTTACCATTTTTTTCTGTCAACACAAAAACATTAATGAAAAGCATATAATAAATAAACTTAGAGTTATAGTCTTTTAACTATTGCTTCAATTCTTTCAATCAATGTATTGTTTGAGAAATATTAATACTTTTTTGAAATATTAATACTTTTTTGAAAATAAATTTTCAAAAATCCATTCAATTGCGATTTGAATAATATATACGAATCATTTGAATGACAAGAATTTGTAAACTAAATTTGGTTATGTATTTGATATTAGTTTTATATAGTTGTGAGCGAATGAAAACGATTTACGATATTTGAGCTATGCATGAATGGACATTTTTCAACACTCAGGAAATACAAACTCCAGCATATCTATGAATAATAAAATAAATTTATTGTACAAATGATTTAAATATTTAGCTTATAGGAGAACTGTTTTGCATTTAGCTCCACGAAATCTACAATAGATTGTGCAATAGCTAATTGTTTGTTAACTTATATATACTACAGTCAACCCCGTTTATAAGGAACTCCGTTATAAGGAATCCCCGCTTATAAGGAATGATATCGTTTGCACCGATTGAATGGATTTCATTATAAAATGATCGGTTATAAGAAATCTCCGTTATAATGAACGCTTTTGACTGCACCGACCTGCTCCTTATAAACGGGTTTGACTGTATATATGTACAGTACTGTAGATATATTAAAGTTATTTACTATTATGACTATCATTTGACTATAAAAGCATTTGATTCACTTATTTTGGCGATTTATGCTTTTATCCACTATTGAGTCTCACATAATAGCGCTTTTAAAGATGAAAAAAGAAGCAATTGAATGGAATGAGTGAGAGATGTGCTAATACTGAGTACTACAGGGCGTACTGTGAGGCGGATCACTATTCATAGAATAAGACCTTAAGGGTACAGCCGTAGGGCGCGGTTGATTCGCCAGTTGCTGTTGTCATTATAGCAAACTCTTTGGATGTTGATGTTGATGATGATGGTGTGATGCGGACAACAACTATATCAAAACTATACTTAACTCACTCTAGAAATGACATAAGTTTTAAGAGATAAGCAATAGTGAAATACGAAACGGAGATACTCTCGCTTTACAATTGATTGGCACCTATTCTGGTTTGAAACGAGCATTTTTTGAGCGATAGCACTGTTGGGGTAAGTTTGACATTGACTTCTGAATTTAATCTAGTATCTGATTTAATGTGTCGGCACATGATTGTTGTGTTGTCTATTCTTGTGTTGTTGTCTATTCTTGTGTTGTTCTCTACTTCTTGTGTTGTTCTCTACTTCTTGTAATATAAGCACAAAGAGAAGTGTTGGGGAAATTGAAAAAATGAATTATAAAGAAAAAAGTGAGCGAATAAATGGTTGAAAAAAGATAGTAAAAGAGCGTTGCATTCTGCAATGTTAATGCCATCCTATACTATATAAGTAATTTGTAAGCCGATAATCCCTTACCTATTGCTATTCGTATTTTCCTTCCTGGACGATCCGGTTAGGAAAAGGAAGGCGGCCTACAAGGCTCGGAAAAGGAAGACTATGTTTCCCCAATTGTTACTGAATATTACTTCAATACTCTTATGATAACTATTTATTCAATAAAATCAAGTGTAAATATCCGATATTAAAGCTTATGAAGCGGATACACTTTAGTAAATTGCTTAAACTTATCTTTAGGCTCTCTTTATCTAAACATCATTTCTCTTCTTCTAAATCATTATACCGAATGACATAAATTACTTTCAAAGTATGCCTTAAGTTTGCATTCATTTTATTACATTATGTGCTTTATATTAATAAATATTGTGTCAAAAGACTTATTTGAAGAAAATCCAATTAAGATTTAATGAAATTTTCATATACTGTATTACTCTATACTATATTATAAACTTATGCTTAAACAATGGTTCAACAATCTGTGAATACTTCCAATATTATATTGCATTGTATTTACACTGTATTAATACTTGTAGAGCAACATTTCTAGTTATTTTCCCTGCAATACACATAACAATTGAGAGTAAGAAACATTTCAGTGAAACCAAAAACTCTATAATACAACTTACAAAATGACAATAAATCAAAAATTCTATACCAAAAAAGCTTATAAATCAAAGCAAAACATTTCACTTTGAATACATTTGAAATATCTTACAAGATATTGGCTGTAAAGAATACAACTTTTAGGGCATGCATGCCTTTAAAGGGTATGATTCGATATAAATTGCAAATTTTATTGATAAAGTTTGTGTACAGTCGATTCAATCAAACTAAAGAGCTCTGAACCATATGTTGAATAAATTGTGTTTTAAATCCCTGAATGCTCTTATGGGGTAAATAAAGATTATTGAATTAAGAAAAAGGCCCACACTTTTAATTGTAGTAATGTTACTACAAATGTTGAGTAGAATAGTTGGTTGAGTTCTCGATAATGATGTGGATGTAATAAAAGAGCGGTCCTCGTATTCATTGACTTCAAGCTAATTATGATTCCTTTGAAATGTCCAATTGGCCAATCCATGGGAAAAAGAAGCGCATTTATTGGAGATGCGCTCATCTAAGTGTGTCGGCACGTGTCGTTTTATGGTTAAATGAGCATAAATGCGGCACAAGTTGAAATACTGGTTCACTCGTTGTATCGCTTTTAGAGAAAAGCCAAACTACGAGCATTGCTGGCATCCCGTTCGCTGTGACTCAATTTCCGATGACGATGAGTGGCATGAGTTGCACACACACTCCTTATTGGCATCAATACTCCGTTTTGCTTATTTGTAATTCATTTTCGTGCTGCACATCAAAGCTCTACTGATGTACTCAAAGCTCCACTGCTTGTACTGCTTATGTAGAACTCATTAATTCCATGCTCTAAACATCAAAATATATATTGATGTTGCAGTCATAATATGCTCATAACTTCTATTCCCTTATATTGATTCATATGTAGAGTTTAAATGAGAAATTTGCAAAATAAAAATAATGCACATCAAAAATTGAAAGCGATGCTCACCATCCCATTACTCTATTATTGCATGCTGTGCACAATTTTCGACTCAGCCCATTATAAGTGCATTTAGTGGTAGACTTTACTGGTACTATAGCTTTAACAGTTATACATATATTTTGCATTTATATTCATATTTTTCGACCTCATGGGAAAGTTTGATGCATTACTTTATGTTACATATCAATAGCAAAGCAACACAAAGCAAAAGACCCATCAAAGCATCACCAATTGATATTTGTTACATAACATAATCATTTGTGTTGTAATTAAATTGTTCACATTCTCGTTATTGGCTGATAAACAGTACGCGTCAAACATCAATATATGTTAACGAGATTAACATCCGTTTACAATGTTTCTAACATTTAGTTTTTATTTTTACAAAACTATTCCAGAAATGATTATTACTGTTTATGGTTTACAACTTTGAACTTCTCTAATGAAGATGTTTTCAAATAATCTCAATAACAATAATAACAACTCTAATGTAAATAATATAACCGTTCAAACAGTTACACAAAATAGTATAAGTGATTTTAATAATGATATAGCCCAGAAAGTAAGCATTTGCAACCCAACTAATAGTATACTCGCGTCAGCCACTGCTTCAATATCAAGTCATAGTCAGCCCAATCGGACATCACCTTTAAGTCAACACAGAATCTCTATTCAAGTCAAAGTCGAGGAAAACAGCGCCAGTTCTACAGAAGACAATAGTAATGGTGATTGTAATAGTGTTCTCAATATAGCCAATAATGCGAATACCTTTAATGGTAATCAATGGCCCGGACAATGCATTTATAGATGTAATATATCTTCCGACTCTCGAAGATATATTTATAGCGATGAAAAATGTTTAGAAGCAGACATTGATCACAAAATTCAAGACAATGAAACTGACCATTTAATTGCACTTAGAGATCAATTTCTATGTCCTGGAAGTGCGTTCTCTACTAATACTCAACAAAATAGTCAGCACTACTCAACTTCTGATAATTGTAAGTTTCAGTAAAAGTTTCACTTTTTAAGCGAAATCCAACCCATTTTATTAAATTGAAAAATTTATTTAAGGAATGCATTCATAAAAAAGCTCATGCATTCAATTAAACGCAGGATATAATATAATATAAAAAACATGTTATAATGTTAGACAAAATAAATCTTTAGTTTTTCATCAAAAAGTATACGAGTCTTTTACTTCATTATATGTAGAAATGACACCATTAGTGCTTTCTTTGTTAATATTTGTGTTGAGTGTTTTCTTTTTCATAGTTAGTTATGTTTACATTCATAAGTCTGAATGTTTTTTATTTAACTATATTTTTCGTCTTTATCTTTTGAATGCAACCTTTTATTTATAAGTGTTTTATATAAGTGGAAAAAGTTTATTCATTCAAAACTTTAAAATATTTTTTATCTCTATTAAACTTCTAACTATGCCATATCTGGAATGACTCGAGATTTGCTTAAGACTAAATTTTAGTGAATTTTCTTCATTTACACAAAAGGATTCATAGAGAAAATGTCAGATTAAAATACTTTATCCAAAAAAGTATAGCCTGTATTTTGCTACTGTATATCCACTATACAAAAAATGACATTTAAAATATAAGAACATTACTAACTTATTATTATTAGTATCATTTGAATATTGCTTTGCACGATAGCAAAAATTCTACAATAGTAACAAATTATTATTTAAAAATTGTAACTTAAAATGAATTCGTCACTTAAGCCAAGTTAGCGAAATACTGTACTCTGTATTTACAGTGATTTCTTTACTATGAAGAACTATTATAACTTTGTTTTACTATTTAAAATATTTGTAAAGATTATAATATTACTGGTATATTATATAATCAATATTTAGGTAAATCGTTTTTAAATCATTTTCTTTGAAAGATTTTAATAATAATATCAATAATCAATAATTATAATAAATATCATACTAACCGTATTACAAAGTTATATAATTGACACTAAACAGGTGAGGATAAGATCTTAAGCCTAGATCTAGTGATTGTCAAAAATAGATTGAGAAGACTCTAAATAAAATCTTACAAATTGAACACAAATACTTAATTTTATAAAAACATAAATTTGAAAAAAGCTGAAAAACTATTTATAGCATTAGTGTTAACCATAAGCACTACCCTATTTTGGATTTTAAGAAAAATTTATTATCTCAACTCTCAAATGAAATAGATAAACTATTATTGCAGTTTTTGTTATGATAAGTCTATATAATTGGGTTATATTGAAATCGTATCGTAAAATATGAAACTTTTAAAATATATCTAAATTTAATAATAAGAAAAAAATGTAATTTATACAGAAGTTTCTAACAATTATATTTAGGTGTTTGCAATAATCTGATTATATAATTTTATTATATTTTCCTAATTTTATAAAGTTTATCATTCAAATTCATTTTAGAAAATTTTAACAACTATTTCACTATTTGTTGAACTCCTTTTCTGATTATTATTTCTATTAAAAACCAATTTCTTAGTAAACTTTAATAATATTAATTGTATAGTTAGTTCACTATTAATTTATTGTTATTATCTTCTTATTGACTGTTAAACATTTTCATATCTAAAGCTTATCTAAAGCTAAATTTTCAAAGATTAAACTTAAACTTATAAGAGCGTTAACTTAGTTAATATATCTTTAATTCATATTTAGAAACATCTTCTAATATTAAATTTTTAATGCTCTTTTCAATTTCGATCCAATTAGAGTTAGTTATTGAATAAAATAAATAAAATGATTGTCGTATTAATGTTACTCTAATAAGGTTGAGTTACAAAATTGACAAATATTGATTATTTATATATATTGTTGTCTAATATTGAAAGCAATTTACATATTTGTTGACAAAACAATACACAGACACCGAATTTTTATATTATTATTTGAATAGAAGAGCACTGAATAAACATTAGTCCAACAAAATTTACAAAAACAAAATCGAAATGTCAAATACAATTGTCTGACTGTATTTCCTTTTGACTTTTGAAAATGATTGTTTGCATATCTAAATTAATTTTTTTACATCAAAAGTTGTGTAATTTTTGAAAATAGAAAATATTAAAATACTAGCAATTTCAATTGCTAAATACTAAATCAAATATAAATACTATTGGTATTAAATCAAACATTTTCATTATTTCAAACTTTCAAACTCGCAGTCTTTTTATTTAAATATTAAAACTAAACTTAAAGGAAATTTAAAACTTGAAAGCAAAATAATGTTACTAAAAGTTTTGCAATTAACTTATTATAACTTTTATCTGAATATAAAATACTGAGACTTAATTTCCCTTTTATTCCCTGAAAGTGACAATTATTTATTCATTTAAAGACTGAAAATAATTTAATGTAATAATAAATCTATAAGTGAAACACTTTTTATAAAATCAATTTGTATTAATTGTATTTATGATATTTCCGTATAAATATAGTGGGATCACATTGTTCGGCTAAAACGAGTTCATCGAGAGATGAAGTCGGGCTCATAATACCGAACACAATTCGCTCAAATTCATTATCTGATTCAATGGTTAATAATCAAAATCACGACGAAAAGCGCTTATCTGTATCGTCAGGTGAGTGAACATTTACCAAACATTATTTAGTGATTTATTAGATTTTGGATTAATTGATATAAATGTTTTTAACATGTATTAACTGGTGTTGAAGTAATTGGATTCTGTGATTAATAAATTCTGTGATTCTGTGTTGTCCTAAATATCTGCTTATATCAAAATATAAGAATCAATAAAATATAGTGAATCGATAGACAGATTTAGTTTTGGCTGTTAGTTTGAACAGATATAATAGAAAAGTATAAATGTATTTGGTATTTGTTAGTTTTGGTGCATATAAGATGTGAATCAGATTTAGAAACAACGGATGTTAAATGTCGGGAAGTGATGTCGGGTATTACCGATTGTTTTCCTTCTCGGAAAAGTGATACGTTTCCTTTTCACTTATTTATCACAACAAAAAACTGATTGCAAAGTCTATGACTCGTTGCTTAAAATGCATTGCAATTCATTAATATAATTATTTATAATAATTACATTAATTGTTCAAATAAATACAGTAATAGCTATTCGAAATTAATTTCATCAAATGCCAGATTATTTGACAGATTGTGATAATACATATCTAACAGTTTCTTTTATAGGTTTAGTTTTGTTAGTTTGAGTTTCAGATATAACAGTAAATTGTGTACAATAGAAGATCTTTGAAAATGACAACCATTATAGCCATGCGTCGATCGATAGCAAAGTGATTTTTTTGCACACTATGTTTAGGCCAAACATTAACATTTTAGCTCTACTCCTACTTATGATAATAAAAGAACCAATCGCTAAAACAATAAAATCAATTGTTTTTAAGAATTAGATCCAATTTATTGGAATTGTGAGCACGTGAGGCAGTGGTTAGAATGGATTGTCAAAGACTATTCACTTCATGACATTGATATCAATCGATTTAATCATTTTGTCGGGAAAGACTTATGTCGAATGTCTCGCGAAGATTTCAAGAAACTCACAGATTCTAATAACGGAGAAATACTTTATACACAATTTCAGTTATTAAGACAATGTAAGTCATATGTCATTTAGTGATCACTAAAATTAGGGTTCACTCAAATGTAGCACTTTTTCCAATTTAGGTTTAATCAATACTTTTAGAAATACAATACAATACAAATCGAAAACATGAATCAAATTTAGTTATTAGTGCAGAAAAAATATAAAAAACCAAAATTGTAGCCTAATTAAACCATAGCTAACCATAGCTAACCATAGCTAACCATTAAACCATATTTAATTATAGCAAAGTCGTAAAAGTTAATAAAAAAGCTAACATTTTAATGAAGCAAAAGCATAATTTTCTTTTAACTACCAAAATAATAAATATCTAATTATAATAAGCGCTCAATTTCTTAAGCATTAATATTGAAAGATGAATATGATTTGCAACAGACGATGAGGATTAAAATTAAGAATTTTTTGGGCATAAAACCGAGCTCAGACCCGAGAAGGAGGAGATTATTTGAAATTGAACTTAAGTTTGCAAAGTCGAGCCTTATGCTAATCATTAGTTGTAGAGCTAATACAGAATATTCTTTACAAAATAACGGAATTATATTGTATTCAATTTATATTTACTCCAATAGCGAGCGCAACAATTAATCTATGCAAAGAAAAACAAAGCCCATCGGTTGGATCAATAGCTACTCTTACGAATTCATGTAATGATTGAATTTATTTAAAGCACTAATACTATTACTTTAACTATTTTAAACTGATTTATTCATAACTCACATTTAGATTCAAATAATAAGGCTTATTCGCAAAGTTTAATACACAATTCTGGCAATCCTGTATCCAATTTTAGAATCTCCAAAAGTGGTGAGTCGTTTATAAGTTATTTAAATGTATTTTTACCATAAAGTTAATAAATATCCTATTATACTGTGCTGTGAAGTATTACGACACAAACCCCCCTTCAGTTGAAGGGATCTGAGCATTGAGTTGCAGTTTATGTTTTTCTTTATACTCCAATTGAGTCCGTTTTTCTCACGCATAAAAATTTTCAATGAGTAAAGAATGGAATTTCATTCGTTCATTATATTTGAGTTACTTTTATAATAGAAATAACATTTAGTATTACAACTGTATAGAACTCGATAGGACTCAATCACTGCATAACACATTTACATAAGCATCAAATGAAAACATTGTACATTTTGTCACCATTTCTAACATGAATGCATTCAATGCATGATTAAGAGTTCAATTCAGTCGAATATCAACTCATGGGAAGAAGAAGGATATGTTGGATTGGCTGCTTTGTCAACTATATGCAGGTCGCGTGTCTCACAATACGTGTCAATTAAGACATTACTAACACTACTACGACTTGACCCTAACAGCTATTCAAACATTTTGCGCTACATTTACAATACATATATCAGACATACATCATATGCTTCTATAATAAATTAATAAATATTTAATTAATCTGAAGTTTTACTCAATTCGGTCATAACTTATTCGTCAAAACAAAAAATTTAATTCAAAGATCTTATGCGAAAGTCTTAAAATGGTTGAAAATCTAGTTTCTTAGATATGCAGTGATTGAGATCTACTATAATTTGAATATATTGTAGAAGTGTTGATGCAAACCAATAAGTTTCTTAGATTTGCGGAACAGTAATCAATATTGAGCAGTAGTATTGAGCTAATAGATGGTGCCATTCCTCTTATGGATGCGTTGCAATGGAATCGATCGCATATTGTGGTGTTTGACTACTGTTGATCGCTTTGATTCACTAGAGTTGAAAATATGATAAAATGCGAACTACTTTTTGATGTTGTAAAAGAAAAATAATCTTTATTCGCTTTAATGGCTTCTCTGGTCAGGCGTCTAATGTGAAAGAGCTTTTTTGTACTTTTCAATACAATTTTCACGTTAGGGTCAGAACTATATAGCAGAAGAGGTCCTTTGATTTGAAAGTCTTTTGTATGAGGAATGTTCACTTGTTAGAAAATATTTTCGCTGACATTAGTGGGAGTAACCATTGCTTCTGTTACTTATTGGTTGACTAAGTTTTGACAGTAATCTAAATTCTAAAAGAGTTTCATTCGAATAGAATTACAGTAGAATTGATCTGAAAAAAGCTATCTATTCTTGTACTCCGACCTATTCCTAACTCTATTGCTTAAACCTGTGTTAATGCAGGCGAAGTGTCTTTTACAGGGGAGACAGACGTTAAGCTACTCAGTGATCACATTTATAAATTCTATTCCTCTTTTCATCTTTTGTGGCCTCATAGACAACAAGTTTGTTTCAGAATAGCTGATAATCCACATCAATAGTTCCACTGGAAAGCTTTGACTTAATTGATGTTTACTTTTGATACTTTGTAGGGTCGGTTGCAATAAATTCGAGATTTGTTATCTGAATTCAGTATATACTGTGTTCATCAATGAGAATATTTTAGTTCTGGCTTAAGAGCTATTTCTGATACATTCAACTCTCTTTGCCGATCAACTATTCATTTCATAGAAGGTTTAGGGAATAACAAGTTTAAAGAATAGGGAATAATCTATTTTACTTGAAGAATATATATTAATATATACTTTCAAATAAATTACAGATATTTTATAAATCAAATGAATATTAATTTGAGTGAAAAATATTGTTTATAAAAGATCTTAGTTGAATGAATTATTGAGATTAGACTTTGTTAAATACAATTATTTTTGATTTCATAGTGTTAGAGATGCTGTATATTTATATTCTCTGTACAGTACAGTAGTATTTCATGAACAGAGTTGTAGTGTTGATAATCGTAAAGATTTATTGCAAAAGGAGAGCTCGAATACACATTAATGATGAGATGAACGGCGTTGTGATGCTATAGCAATAGCCTCAGGCTTTGCTTTCACATGAGTCGAATGGTAGGCAATGTGACAATATTATGAATTGGTTTACTCTTAAAAACATATGGAAAAATATCAACGCTCATCATCAGTACTATGAAACTGTGCACTTATATAACGTATCTTACTATTGAGTCATATCTATTGCATGAGAATATATTTTGGGTATGTTTTGATTGGGTTGCCTTCCATAGCGTTACATATTGCAGATAGAGTGCTATTTAGCCGCCAGACGTTTTTGTGGCCTTTCAAATATCCTTTTATCGAATCACTTTTTGTGTGAAGAATAGAAAGTCATATACGAGTTGGAGTCGCTTTTGTAGTGCTTATGCCAAAAGCCATGAACAAACTTTCTTTTGCCTCTATATCTAATACTTTAGGTTATTTTGTAGTGCATTTGTAGTTGTATTCACTGATGTGTAGCTCTATTGCGAACAAGAATAAAGTTGTGCTCTTGTTATAGCATCGCTCGGCTTGTCTTCTCTCTCAATCATTTCAGTGTCTGATTTGGTGATACTCTTTCTCAATAGACTTTTCTGAGCCATTCTTGTCCAATATCGCCTTCTATTCCATCCTCTAATGTAATGTCCTTTAATACTGATAAGAATGTAGACTGTAGTGGATATGTGGATATATGTTGGTTGCGTTGCGGCTCAACTCTTTCCTACTTTTATTCTCAATGTATATAACGATATATTGAGAGAAAGAAAAGAATCAAAGTATGAGAGAGAGCGAGAGCGAGAGAGAGAGAGAGAGAGAGAGAGAGAGAGAGAGAGAGAGAGAGAGAGAG
This sequence comes from Nothrus silvestris, assembly GCA_033995675.1. Taxonomy (NCBI): domain Eukaryota; kingdom Metazoa; phylum Arthropoda; class Arachnida; order Sarcoptiformes; family Nothridae; genus Nothrus; species Nothrus silvestris. The sequence goes on from JAUJYU010000288.1 coordinate 13,407, forward strand.
AGAGAGTTAGCTCCCGAGGATATCCCGACTTTTTCCGTTTTCCTTCCTTTGCGGAGTCAGTGCATGGATTCAAACATGACTGCTCTCTCAATCTTTGCTTCAACACATCTCATCCACTGATGTGATGCACTCAAACATTCAGTTTTAAAGTTAAGCTATACTTCTGTTATGATCTTATCTTAATTAAAGGACAAAAACATTAATTTAATAATTATTAATCGAATAATCAATACATTTTTATATTTTATTTGAATTGAATATACTATTGTAAGTGTTTTTAAAATTTAATTTGTTTAAATCTGAATGACAATAGACATGAGCTTAAAATAACTTAATTTAATTTATAACGAATTAAATATAACAGAGGGTTAATGTTATTGAAGATTTTAATTATTTATTTATATTATAAATGCTTATTAAATGAGTGAGTAATTTATTTTCGTGTTTTACATTAATTACTTGATAAAACTCTAATTTTACATTCAGTACTGGATTAACGTCAATGTTTAGTAGCAAAACCACTTTATATCTATGTCGATATGTAGTTTAGATATATATTTTTAATTCATTTGAACATTTCAATAATAAAAACTGTATAGCTTTGACATCGGATAGTTTCCATATTAATTTCTACCTTTCGCCACTTTATGTGATTAAAAATATATTGGAATCACCTTTCGCTTAGTTGTAATCTTTATAAATCACATCTTATCTTTTTTTGTGCAGCAGAGTTTTGTACGGTATCATTACATTAAGTACTGGTTATAATGCATTTCAATTAAAAAGCAGAGTAGATAACTTATAAACATTATTGAATACTAAATTATTAGTATATATTTATTGTTATTTGTCTAATGCTAAAAATTTAAGTTAAAACAAATAATAGGAACCTAATATTCGATTATGACTTACACTAGATGAATATACACAGTGTATAGTATTATTAACGTTGGAAAAATGTGCCAAATTATCTTCATTATGCGCAGTGTTACCAATTTAGGGAAACTTTAGCAAATTTTAAGATTAAAAAATGAGTGTTTCTTTAGGTCTCATCTTTAGGTCTCCTCCAAATGTGTGTATGTGTATAATCATTTTCCACTTACAAATGATTCTTTAATCAAATTAACAATATTTTTTCCATTTTATATTAAAAATAATCATTTTTACGCACTTTCAAATCACAAACTCTGAATATTAATTATTTTCAATTCAACAAAGAAGAGTATGGAATAAGAAAAAGATCTTCATTTACTAAAACTGATGATATAATATGCTTTATATGGCAATTGTCCAAAAACCTTCTGTCTCAAACGAAACTTTCCCAAAAACATCTTTAGGCCGCCCTAAGACTGTCAAAAAAATTTCATCTTATTATCTCACTCGGACGGGGTCTAAATTAATTTTTGAAATTTCAAACTTTATAATAGAGTCTATGGACTCGAATTTTACAAATTATTAAATA
>JAUJYU010000289.1:0-14865 GCA_033995675.1 Nothrus silvestris
ATAATAATAATTTACAATAAAAGGCATTCTTTGGTGATTTGTCAAGTTTTACTTATTTCTTATCAAATTATAATTTGATTTTTGATATAAGTTTTTATGAATAGTTAAAGACTAGCTATACATGAGTTAAAGACTAGTTATAATTATTTACAATTATTGATTAAATTAATATTTGCTAATTATTTTGCAAAATAGGTTTTTAAAATAGAAATATTTACAAACTTTGATAATAGTTTTTATACTATAAAAAACAGTATAAAGAGTATTAAGAATTGAGATTTGTGAATATAATGATAACTTATAATATGACTTAAGCAAAGAAGTCCATCGACGATAAATTATTGCTTTTTTCCCTATTGTTTGGTTGACTATCAGTTTGTGAACCGCACGAGGACTCGACATCAACATTGGGCTCTTCATTGCTGTCAATTTCAGCAGACTTTCTTTGCAGAGATTCTTCATAATTGTTTGCGTTGAAAAATCGCAATGAATTCATATTAACCATATTTGTCGTCGGAGTCTCTAATGGTTGGCTATGAGTCGATAATATTTGACTTAAGGGTCAATTGAATCAAATTGAATAAATGCTTTATTAACTAGACTTAAGTTAAGTTGACTTAAGTTAAATTAAACTAGACTTAAGTCAAATTAAACTAGACTTAAGTCAATTTATTTACCCCGAGTTATAGAAAGCGCACGCATTCATAGGCGCAACAGTTGAAGGAAATGTATTGAAGTCGTAATTAGGAAAAGCGCTCCAATTGGTGTCGAAGGTGTTCGCAAGTGATGTGTTTGGCATTGAAGACATGGCAGAGTTATTATGTGTCATAGCATTCATGTTTGGTGTCATTGATTTGGTCAAAGAGGCCAAATTGGATGCCGCGCCGGGGGTTGGGTGGAGAAAAGACTTCCGAGGGGGCTCTCGTTTGCGCCACTTTGCTCTTCGATTCTGTCGAATGTTAATTATGAGATTTTGATTCAATGTTAATGTCAATTATAGTAAACTTTCACTATTGCTCTCATATAGATTGCTATTAATATATTATTTTCAATCCTAAATACTATTACATAAATGTACAGAACATACTGTACAGAGGCGGCATAAATACCATGTTCAACTTTCAATATATATCAATTTGATAAGACTTAATCTTTCATGAAAAAGACTTTATCAAAATTTGAATCTCAAATGAGTTATAAAGTTTTTTTTCTTAATAAAGGATATGATATTACTTTTGATTTCATTTATAACTCATTTCAGATTCAAATTTTGATAAAGACTTTATCAAAAAAGATTAAGTCTTGTCAAAGAAATATATATTCAAAGTTCAACATGGCATTTATGCCGCTTCTGTACAGTATTTACATCACGTTTTAATTTGAATTTTTCCTAAACTATTAAAGCTGTCAAATATAGGTTATAACAATTTTATTAATGATTAGAAATCGAGTACAGTTTCCGAATGAATAAATTAGTATTTTTCAAAATGATAAACCCATAAAACTCTAATTTAAAACTTTATCTAAAATAAATAATACAAGTAACTCATGAAACACTTCATAACTAACTTTGAGTCTAACTTATCGATACTGATCTCTAGCATTGATGAGATAAGAATTTATAACTTTTTATGTTCAAAATTGTTTACCTGAAACCAGACCTGAACTCTTGATTCACTCAAATTAAGTCTTAAAGCAAGTTCTTCGCGGGCGAAGACGTCAGGATATGGGGCGCGTTGAAAGGCTCGCTCTAATTCTTCCAATTGATAGGATGTAAATGTTGTCCTTCATATTTAAGAATACCAAATGATCCAACAGTTCCACATAAAAATGATTGCATCCATTTTCAAGAAATTGTTAGCAATCATATTATGAGAACTGACTCTTTGGATCATTTGGTATTCAAAATAAAAACAATACATAAAACGCAAACCAAATAATAAACTTAAAATGCAATCCAAATAATAGACTTAAAATACAATCCAAATAATAGACTTAAAATACAAAATCAAACAAATTTAAATGAAATCATAAAATAAGGCGAAATCAACTTAATTTCAAACTAAACTATAATGTTTTAAATGATAACAACTTAAAAAAAATAATTTAAAATAAACTCAAATTAAACAAAACGAATGCATTCAAATGAACATAATTAACATAAGTTAAGTTTTAGTTAACATAAGTTAATTAAAATGAACTGAAGATAATTAAATTAACAAAGAAAAAAAATTGAAACAAACCGAGTTTTCTTCTTTTTGGCACTATTACTATTAGCTGGAGTTTTGGTGGTATTACTGCCATTAGTGGAACCGTTAGTGAGACTGGAAGCGGATGATTGTTGTGATTTGGCACTATCCATAATGGGAATGGACGCACGCTTTTGTAATTTATTGTTTGCATCTGCTTTTTTGATAATTGCAATTTGTAATAATATGCTAATAATGGATACATGAATGAACACAACAACAATTCACATGCAATAAATAATGATAGGCCATAATCCATGCAACAATGACCCCATATGTATCAGTCAAATCATTCAACAGATGGATAACTGAGATGCTCTTCTTTTGCAATGATAACATTTTTGTTATATGTTTTCATTTGAATGATATGAAAGTTATGGAATTTAAAGTGAGCTAACTTTTTAAAAAGTGAGTTAACTTTTTAAAAGTGAGCTAACTTTTTAAAAAGTGAGTTAACTTTTTAAAAGTGAGCTAACTTTTTAAAAAGTGGTTCTCTCTTACCATACAAGAAGTCTCGCGAATAAAATGTCGAAACATTTGGCAAAGTTGGCGGACTTGGCTCTAAGCGATGCAATAGAGATGAAGTTACAGAAGTATTTGTTGGACTATAAAAAGATGAAGTATTCGTTTGTTGTAATGGAATCATAGATGATTGTGAATAGAATGATGGAAGTGGTATATTGTTGTTGGGGCTGCTGCTTATGTTTGTCATTGACTCGATTGGGTGGTGAAGTTGGTCTGATATGATCTCCGAGTGATCGCTCTTGTATTGTAGCGATGCTTAACTCACAAATAGTAGAAAGCATTTCATTAATAAATTTTCAATAAAAAAGTTTTATAGAAATATTTCAAGAAATTTATATTTATTCGAAATTAATTCGAGAAAAAAATATATTCACTTATGCTTTAAGAAACTGAACTCACAATAAAATTTATGACATGAACACCAACTCAAACTATAAGGAGTTATTAATTTGAACATCACATCAGATTAATGGTTAAGTCAAACAAACTTAATAATAAATAACAAAATACTGATATATCTATACATTAGATATTAATCAAAGCCCAGCGTTAAACGACATAAAAAATTGCAGAAAAGCTCTTAAAATTAAACTTTATTATACATTTAACAAACTTAAGAGTTAACAAACTTTAGTAAAGAGTATATCAAAGATAAGATCCTCAATGATATAAATATAAAAATATATTTATTATGATTAGCTTTTATGATGATATTATTGTTATGATTATTAATAATATTATTGGCAAACTTTATTTCAATTGTAATTTTCCTTATTATGGTTATTACCAGAAATTGGAATCAGCGATAATAGAGGAAATCTAATTGATTATTTCTCATCAAATTGTGTTAACTAAATCGAGTCTATTTTCATTTAATTTACAGCATAAAAATTGATTATAATTAGATTACTTAATAGTGGGAAGAAATTAATTGTAATAAAAATTTTTAATTAACTTTAATCACTTACCCATTTTTAGTTCGCTCACAAAACTTAATCAAATGGTCTTTAATTTTTTCAGATAAGTAACTACCGAAGTGAGCAAAACAAGTGAATCTATACCATCAAATACCAGCCAAATTATTAAGTCCCATGCGATCATACTATTGGTGGGCCAATTGAGTCAATTTTCATCTAATAGTACTATATTATAAACGCTTACGATTATTGCAAATGTGACAAAATGGGTGGGTAGTGGCCAACAGGCCTGCCGGCCAATTGTTCTGCACCTATTATAATATAATGATGGGAAGCCAGAAACAATCCATTGTCCATCTTTTTGGCTTAACTTTCGTGGTGCCAATTATGCAGTTATTTAGTTAGGCGTGAGTTCGAGAATGTTAACTAAAATAATGTTCCCTTTATCTCATCAATTACTTTAAATATAATATTGATGAGGAGTTTAACTTGTATTTTACTCTCATTAGTGATCATTTATGATAATTCAATTTAGACAACTTTTAATGATTATATTTTTTCAATGAAAGTCATTTCCGGTAAATCAAATGAATGTAACGTTTAGGAAAAATTTAGATTTTATGAGACTATTGTCTGATTCATCTTCCAATTCAGTCACACAAAGTTCATAAATAAATAATAATAACAGAATCAATGAGAATAACTGATCCACTCAAGTCAGGCACGTGTCGGCGATAAGATTGCAAAAAGCCCTGAATTTTATGGTTCATTGATGCATAGAGCGCGTGCCACGTGCCTACGATTGATGCATATGTAACATATTATTACCAGTACTTGTATTGTACTTTATATGAATACTCGAGCAGAGAATACTTGTATGAGAATTACTGCACGCCTATTATAGATGGAATTAAAGATAATCCAATGCCATTTACTATAGCATTATATTCATTGTAGTTTAGAAAAATATATTATATCGATATTTTTATAATTGAGTTTAGTATTTATCGTTTTTATTATTATTGAAGATGCGGTCAATTCCTGAAATAACAAATTAAATCTGCGTTTAGTATTATATACAGTCGAACCCGTTTATAACGAACAGGTCGGTGCAGCCGAAAGTGCGAGTTATAAGTGTCCACTTTTTAAAGAAGTCTTAGGAATCGGTGCTTTCGATCTGATTCGTTATAAACGGGTTCGACTGTATATTAATAATATTGATATATGAATACATGTATTGATGTATTGACAGTGGAATACCAGTGCGTAATGATGAGACACTTGCGCAACGTGAACGTCGACCACTTGCACGTGGGTTGGTATCAGAGCAACCCTTACGGCAGTCAAATCAGTAAACTGGAGACAATAGACTCGCAATATATGTATCAAAGCGCTATCGAGGAGTCAGTTGTGCTCTTCTACGACCCAATCCGTACTGCGCGCGGATTCCTATCACTAAAGGCTTATCGTTTGACAAACGTTGCGATGAAGTTATGCAAAGAGGGAGAGTTCACGACTGAAACCTTAAGGAGTAATCACATGTCTTTCGATAAGTTCTTCGAAGAGATTCCGTTAGTTATAAAGAATTCGCATTTAATAAACGCGTTGTTATGCGAATTAGAAGAGGAAATGCCAGTCGATTGTGGCAAACAACTGCTCGATATGGGAGGCTTTGCGGTGATGGAGAAGAGCATGCAGTCGCACATGAAGTGCGTGGAGGATGTCAGCAAACACGCCAACTATTTGAGGCAACAGACGCTCAAACAGCAACACGTCACTAAAGAGAACATGACTCGCAATGCTAGAGGCGAACCACCTCTTAGTGAAGAAGAAGTCAATAAAATATTGAAGCCTTTGGCGCCCTTACAACGTCTCGAATCTTTGCTTAATTACTGCCAGACATTGAATTATTCTCAACAGTCGGCTTCATATGCCACTCAAAATATCGGCAAACTTTTTATGGCTAAAGCATTACAACCTAACACTCCGAAGACCACTTCCGATAAAAATTGATTTTTAAAATACATTAATTCTAATTATTTTTCAGTTTCCTTTTAATGTGCATTAAATTTTATAAAATAATACATCAATCAAATGATGAATTAATGTAAAATTGATTTAAATTTTGTCGAATATAAACAAAATTAAACTTCATTTAAAGCTAAATATATGGTTATAGATATGAAGTAACTTATTTACAATTAATTTCAAATTCATTGTCAAAATTCAATTCGACGGGAGTTTGTTAATTGACTAGATTTCCACTCCTCTCGACATTTGATGATCAAATGGATTCGAGATATTACAGAATATTATTTATAAGTTTATATTTACACTTCATTTGGAATGTTTTGTATGGAATTAAGCATTGAGTATAAGTTAGGTTTAAGATTAAAGTCTAAAGGTTTAAAGTATACAATAGATTATAATTAAATACAAGTTTTATAGTCGAAATGCACACAATAAAAGTGAAGCTTAAGCTAATGTTCGACTTGAAATTTGAAAAGCAATACATTCAATACAACCTATATTTGATAAGTTTTGAGAGATCAGTTGCTTTAAAAATAGGATAAAATGTGGAATAAGTGCAAGAATTAAAGATTAAACTAAATTAAAATTTCATAGTTCTAGAAATGGAGGATTTGCCGGTGTTTTGAGGAAATTCCATATTTCATGGGAATCAGCGCAAGAATGTAAAGACTGCCGAAAATGAGTAATAGAGTTGGCTTTACTATAATTTATGGATTGTTCCGAAGTTTGATAAACATTTTGATTTTGCTCTTCACTGTCAACTTTCAAATATATTTCAATCCTTGACGGAAGCTGTAGTTTCAATATATCGTTTTCATTCTTCATTCTCTTAAGTATAACATCTCTACACCTGAAGAGATATCAATTTAATTAAAACTATAAACCAATTTATAAACTTTCAAATCATTAATACCTGTCCTGCAAATTGAAATATTCGCGCCTCATATTCGTGAGAGTCATCTCTGTTTTAGCTGCTGTCGAACTGATCATTGGATACAAATCTTCTTTAATTAGATTCAAACCCGTAAAGGCAATTCCAAGTGATAGTCCGTCCTTATAATAAGTAAGCGTTCCTTCTTTTGAATCGAATAAAAGTCCAATAATAGTGGACTCGTTCTCACGAAAAGGACGGGTAAATGCTTGCCACTGGCCGTTATGCCAAAGTAGCCCTTTATGTGATCTACAAATTTTGATAAACATGTGACATAAACTTTGTAATATGATTTGCTTGAAAAATGTGTTAAATTGAGATTATTTACAATCCAAAGCTGTGCTGATCCTCTCCTATCATATTAAGGAAAGAGTCTGCGTGTAATCGTCCTGATTTGGTTCCCACGCCAAACATCATACTCGTCCCGAAAATGCGATCGGAAACTATTATCTGACAAAAAGCAGGCAATAAGTTAATGAAGTCTACGCTAGTATTTCAAGGCTATAAGTAGTTAAAAGTGTAAAATCACTTCACTTACTTCCCAATAAAATCTTGCGGGATAGCGATTAAGAGCTCGGGTGCCTCTCACTCCTGCTGTTCCATTGCTCCACTTGGGATGGAAATGAGCGATATGTAAATTAGGACCATAGAGTACCACCTAATACAATATGTTCAATTATCATAACAAATAATCAATTAGCATTCGCTCTAACAAACCTCGTGGGACTTATCCCGTTTGTCCCAATGCCAGTCGTCTTTACAACCGGAGAGCAATGGAATTGTTGCATAATTGCATTTGTTTTTGTGGATATTATTTGCTATCATTCCGTTTCATTCATAATATGTGCTCTTTTTTTACTTAACTTAAATAAATGTTAGAGAAAGTTGTTTTCAGAACCCTATTAAATAAGATAAAATAAGATAAGATTATTTTTTGTGTCAAGTAATCAGATTATTATATAATCAAAAATTTTTCAACTGTTCTCTAATAAAATACAGAGCTAGCATTTCGGTTCCAAATCCGTTATTAAACGGTTCACTTTTGTTAGCCTTTTTTCTACGATCCATAATATCTCTTATTATCATTGCATTGTATTCTTAATAAATCGATTGTTAGTGTTTGCAAAGCTATGATTGTCATAAAGCCCAACAAATTTTATAACTGAAAATTGGTTCAGAAAAAGTAGAGGCGAATGAGGTGTATGACCGTTACCAATGAACGGTTATTTGACTCATTGGTAGATCACAGCTGCCATCACTGCCGATAAGACATAACTTAGGCCTTGTTCTCTATTCCCATAAAACACTCATTCCGACGCATAACTGCACGCAATACTTCATACTATATTTTATACTATGGATCGCATCCCCCGCATCACAAAGCAATACAATGCAAGTGACGTAAATTCATTGTTGCATTTATTTGCATATTCAGTGATGAAATAACATTACAAAAAATTGAATTAATTAAAAAAAATTCTAATGATTGTCTTAACTGTAATCATGTTTATAGTTTAATTGTTGCATTAATATAAGTGAATTTTCTTCTTTCGTTTAAGAGTAAAAACTTTACTTTGATTTTGCACGTAATAATGCAATGATTTATTGCACTTCCAACAGACCTATATTTTATAAATTTATTAAGTTTTCGAGAGAGCGAGAGAGAGCGAGAGAGCGATAGAGAGAGAGAGAGAGCGCGCGCGAGAGCGAGACTTCTTTTTATAAACTTCTTTACGAAATAACAATAGACTAAGAACTACAGAAATACAGAACTTTCACTTTTTAGAAACCGAGTACTCTCACCCCCGCGAGTGTTCCAGTCTGGCTGATCAGGCGGTCATACAAATGTGTGATACAGTACAATACCCTTAATTGAACAGCTGTCTAAAGCTCAACTTGTACTATACGGTAGGATAAACTAGAACGTAGTAATCGCACGCGACACGCGCGTCGAGTCTTATGCATTGATCCCCAGACAGTTGGTATGAGGTATGGGGGTATCAAAGCTGATGCTAAATGAGAGGGAATGTTATTCGACTACCACCTGATCACTGTATTCCCCAGTAGTCTATCAGCTGCATCGATAAAACCATAATGTTATGGCCAAAATCGGGGCCGTTACTGATCACGAGCATGTCTGTGATCGATGAATATTTTGTGATGAGTTCTGTACTTTACTCTATAACCGTTGCTTTTCTACCTTATGTATAAATATCATAATTAACTCAGTCGACAGTATTTATATAGCATTCAATTCTTCAACAAACTTTATATTGAAAATGACAAAAATAATAAAGCATTTCAACTCAAAATATGCACTGATATAAACTAACAATACTTACTTAATACACTTTATTAAATTTATATCAAGTTATTTCCACAGAAAACAAACTTTTCACAAAATAAAGCATGCATTTTGCAAAGTAAATTATTTATACTGCTTTTAATTGCTTTTAATAACAATGTATATAATAATTTCAAAAATGCATGAAAATTAAATCAAATAGAATTTCAAATCTAAGCTTGTATAAGTTTAGACCGAATCATAAGATTCAATGAAGTTTTTTTTGCAATTACATAATTACTAATAAAGTAATTTGTACTCACGTTTATTCATTGTTTGCTTCAACTGAAACACAGTATAAAACTTAAATTGAACAAAATAACTAAAATTATAGAAATTATTTTACAAATTTACAAACTCTTCACAATATTGGATCAAAACTGTGAACTGAACTCAACTGAAGTAACTAAACAGAACGACAACTCAAAAAAAATGTTATGAAGGAAGCCCTCAAAGGCGCGTGCAGTACTAGTTTCCCCTCAGAGCCGGCACGTGCCAAGTCTTTTGACGTCATCTTTACTCTCGTGCAGTTTTGTTACTAATATATTTGGGTGGTATAGCTCTGAGTGCGTTACCCTTAGCTCGTGGTAAATCCCAGCCTGAATGAATGCCTACTGCAATAGCTCTTTTCATATGGTCTCAACTTTAGAATCTAATGTATGAAAATATCTTGAAAAACGAAATCAAGAGCTATGTCTACACACTTCTAAGCTTGGAATACAATCGTTTCTAACGGACAAATGAAAGTAATTTCTTTTAAGCGCATTTTTGTGTTTTTTCTATCACAGTTGCAAATAGCATGTCGTTGCGCGACAACACATTTTATATTCAAAACAGTTTCAATTTCAACCGTTCAATTATAATATTGATTCTTATAAAATACAAATACAAAGAGTGCCTCAAATCTCATCTTCAATACTGATCACAGAATATATTTCTTATCAAGAGTTGAAACAATTTTATCGCAAACCTTATTAAGAGATTATTTTATACATTTTATAATTTAATTATTGAATCAACAGCTCAATCCATTTTACAATAACTGTTTTATATACACATCTATTTAATCATGTGCATTTCACAACAGTTATTAATGGGTATTTTCTACTGGAATCCAGAGAATCCTTCATTCATTAAAGTCAGACTTTCAGTCCATCTAACGATGAGAACCTTTTGTTAGTTTCAAGACCAGAATGTGTTTAGAACACAATAAAATACAGTTCTTTATACAATCATTTTTAATCTTTGATCTCAAATTTTAGCTTAAATATTATATTTTAGAAAAAAATAAGTTTATTCATGAATATGTTTAGACTTAACTTACTGTATCATAAGTATTGGTACTGTACTGCACATCAATATGGCTTATTAGTTATAACTTATAACTGATAAGTTGCACATAAAATAACTATTGGAAACATAGAATTAGGGCATATAATGCAAGAATGTTACTAAATATTCTAATTCAAATCCCGGTTCAGTCAGTCTTTTAAAAGATTCTTTACATAAGTACTATTTTAATTGGATTTTCAAAAATGAAATTCATATAAATTTATAGTTTAAAATTAATTAACGGAATTGCAACCAATTTGCATGAATGGCCACTATGAATATTTTAAAATATCATTAGCTAACAAAATAGAAACCATAAAGTAGACCTAACCTACGCCATACAGTATATTAAATAGTAAAGAATATATTCTTCAAACATAGCAATCAATATTAATAATAATTATTAGACTTACTTATTAACGAATGCAGATATGTTTAAATAATTGGTCAACCATTAAATCAGATAAATTTGTTCATTATTTTCATTATTCTGATTGTAAGTCCACTTCACTATCAGTCCAAACCTCATAAGCCACTGCCTGACGACGCAATTCAATCGATTTAGTGCTTTGCTTGAGATCTTTTGTTACCATTGGATACAACACAGCATCACTCATAGCAAACTTGTTCAAAAGGGCGATCCATTCAACTATTTATCGGAGATCTGAAATCATAGTCCATTAATTGGATTGAAAACAGTTTTTTATATTCATATAAAACATAAAACATTGGTAAAGCGTTCACGAGTTGAGATCATCTGCTTTTAATTTATTTATAAATACCTTACTCTCTGATTCAGCTGCGCTTCATTTTCAACTGAAAGCCTCATCTAATGATAGACATGAAAAAGTTTGAATCTTTGCAACTTTATAAGCTATTATACTATAATTGAATGATTAATATTTCATGTGTTCCTCTGTGAATAAAATCACTTTCCATTTTTCATATTCAGCAGAAATCTAAAGTTGGGAACTTATGTTAAAGTTGGGAACTATGTAAATGAAGTGCACACCAAACCCAAAAATAGTGCAAAGTATTGATTAGTATTGAGTATTGTAGGTTATAATAATGTATTTGTTGAATTTTCTGTAGAAAATAAAGAACCCGCAGCTTTTCCAAATCCAGTGTACTCTACTCTACTTTACTGTATGGCATATCTCATATTATTCAAGTTATATTGATATTTATGAATTATTTGGATCTCTTATCAGTAAAGCGAAAATCCAATTGATTAGACCATCTTTCACAATACCGCACAAATCAAATGCAATAACGAACCACTACTTTCAATTGAAAACATTGACGAAATATTTGATAAGTTTGTATTAAATATAGATTTACGCAAGAGTACATCATAAACCATCTGCTATTGAAAAGTGTTGAAGTGTGTGCTCTCGAACTTGTGTGAGACCAACACTAAAATCAACTTATAGTTCAATTGAAAAGCACACGCAGGAAGTCTTTATTGTGTTAAAGTTTTCTAATCTTTATGCAATTGAATGCCGATTAAGAGGAAATCGAAGAGAGATTACTGTAATTGGTCTAAAAAATTTGTGGATTTGTTCAAATTTCTAGTATTGTGAGATAAGTCACGTAAAGTGTCAAAGTAAAAGTTTGCAAATAGCGCTACCTTTGAAAGGATGAATATAGAAATATAGTTTACAAACAGTTACTGTAGGTCTTTGACTAAAGCTGAAAACAACTTTATATGTAGTATAAGAATTCATTTTTAATAAATAATTATTTTTAATGAGTGAGGAACCTGTCAAAGGATGCAACTGATGATTTGTGCAATAGACCAGATCACCGGCTAATTAAACTCATGAAAGCTCACAAATGACTGCTTTTTTTGCTGACCTGTGCTCTTCATCTGTAATGTATAGGCTTTCAAAACAAAACCAGGTGCTCATCAAATAATGTACTGCTACAGAACAATACAGTATTGTCATCGCTTTTACATAAATGATACATAACTTTGTGTTCTTTTTACGGCTAAATTAAACATCCGTTTAAAAAATATTAGATTAAATAGATTATAATCACAGCCTTTTTTTGGATCAAAATCGGAAAATTTGTTGTAAATCTTTAACAAAACAGTGAGAATTTATCTAAAATTACATTATCATCAATAATGATGAAATAACTTTGATCTAAGTATTACAAAATTATAATTTTTTTAAACAAATATTTTAATAATGTTTTTTATTTTTACACAAAATTTACTAAAGTCTGTTAGGATTGAACAGAAATATAACTTTTTTAAAGTTTTTAAAATTAATTATCGATAAGAATTTGAAAAGTTATAGACTTTAAACCAGCGTAATATGAGATGAAACTTGATTAAATTCTAGATAATTCTTCAATGAATAATCTTAAATTAAAGCGCTTGCAATTAAATGTATAAACAACTTTTGTCTAATAAATAAACCTAATATAACCTAAATAAATAAGCCTTGCTGTGGAACCTAAACCTTTAAAACTAAGAAAAATCTGGAATTTTAATTTTCCTGTGCGTTTTTTAAAAAAATAGTTCTTCCGAGTTTTAAAACTATAGGTTAGGTTAGGTTTGGTTAGGTTTGGTTAGGTTTGGTTAGGTTTGGTTAGGTTTGGTTAGGTTTGGTTAGGTTTGGTTAGGTTTGGTACATAACTGTTTTACAGTCAAACAAAATTTATAAGACAATAGTTGTTAATTATTTCAAATGATTTAATTTGATGTCATATTCATTGAAATCAGATAAGGTTCAGAAGAACTATCCAGAAAACATCCTCAGAATTTAATTAAGTTTCACCCAATATTACGCTGTTTAAGGTCTATAACTTTTGAAATTCTTATTGAGATTCGATAATTAATTTAAAAAACATTCAAAAAATTAATATTTTTATTCAAAATTAAGACTTTAGTTATACAAAAGATAACAATTTTTGCAATTTTAAATATTTTTATGTTTTAATGAAAAATTTGAGCAAAATATCAAGTTTTGGCTTATCTTTGAATTTATTATATTTATTATATAAATGCAATGATTCTGGAATAAAATTTGTATATTTAAACCACAATTATATAAGATTTCTATTATTAATATTTTTATTACAAGAAATACATGTAGTTTTTCGAATAAAATTAAACATTTTTTCTATAAAAGTAATGTTGACCCGCATGACCCGTATGACCCGTTTTGACATTTAGGAACATTATTAAAAAAGAGATGCGGGAGTGAATACTCAAGATTTTTTTGCACAATATTTTGATTAATTTAATAACTAATTAAAATGAAATTTTTGCAAATTTGACTTTTTTTGTAGAATTTATACAGTTTTTGAAAGTTATTTGCAGTAATGCTATTAAACCTTCTTTAGTAATATATTTTCAATATTATTCACGGCATTCAATGTTATAGTTTTGTATTTTATTAATTAAAGAATTCAAATAAAACCAATTGCAATCATTTCAGTTAATGATTCGACTAAAAAACAATATAATTGAACATAAATTTAAAACAAACTTTCAATATTAAAGCGATTATTAAATGAATTAGAAATCATCATTTGTTTTTGAGCCAAAGGGACACAACTTTTGATTAAGACATTGATTACATTTAGGTTTAACGGGCGAACAAATTGTTTGTCCGAAACCCACTAATAACAAGTTAATATCATCCCAATGAGACTTAGGTAACCACAACTCTAATTGTTTTCTGGTTTGTTCGGGAGTTTTGGATTTAGTCCAACCCAAGCGGTTGCAAATGCGGTGCACATGAGTGTCAACAGCTATTCCTGGAGTCCATCAAACAAAAAGAGCATAACTTTTAAAACTTGTAATGACTGAGGTCTGTCTGGACCTGAAAGTGGTTATACCTGTGCACTCATTCCACGCAATCTTCATCGCCAAGTGAGCCATCTTTGGTCCGACGCCTTTCAGTTTCAATAAATCTTCGATACAATGAGGAATGTCTGAGTTGTACTCATCTCGCAATACAAGAGCTGTTTCTTTAATATGTTTGGCTTTAGTCCTATAAAAACTGACAGACTTTATGAGTTGTGTTAACTCTTCAACAGATGTATTAATAATATTGTCGACAGTGAGTCCGCGCTCTCGCAGACTAATCATTGTCGAGTGTGTTATTTGATCTCTTGTTTGACTCGAAAGCATAAGCGATACCAACAGTTGGAATCGTTTGTCGCAGTCTTTGAGAGCATTGGCGTCGAAACACATATGAGCGCCCATTGAGTCGACCACTGCCTGCCGTTCGGAACGCATGAGACGGATGTTGGCCAACACTTTCTCCCAATTGTTCGGTTCTTTTGTCTCATAACTGATTTCTATATGTTTTGCAATTTTTCTCTTTTTTGTTTCACTCGATTTCTCATTGATTTCAATATTATTTGTTTTCTCTACAAATGAATCACTTTTTTGGAAATAATGCGAAGACTTTTCTGAATCCATATCTCTATTCGAGTCATGTCTTCTTGTCTTTGATCTCGTATTTGTTGCCATTTTATTGACTTTCAAAACAAAATCAATTGACTTACGGTATA
>JAUJYU010000290.1:0-14864 GCA_033995675.1 Nothrus silvestris
ATGCATTTAATAAGTTCAATACATACAAACTTTTTCACTTAACTCAATTAATATGAAGTTATTAAAAGAGTTTAAACTTATTTCATATTAATATTATGTTCACATCTTTAATACATATATCATATAATGACTAAGATTTTAAAAATCAAATTAATTGGTATTTAAAAATTGATAATTTATTAAACATTTTTAATTTGATTTTTGTGAAGATTTCATAAGAAAAAGACCGATAAGTATGAAAAGAGAGCCCAACCACCAAACGTATGACAGCCTCTCTTCGAAAAACATTTGACCGTAAAATGCCTTAAATTAAATAATAATAAAATTAATAAAATCACACAAATATAAAAATAAGCGATAATATTATTTCTAATAATCTCTTCTTAGAAATAAGTTTCCGTTCACATAAAAACAAAATTCATATTTGGCTTTAAATTCAAATTCACTTAAGAATTATTAAAAACTATTTTTATTGGTATTGGGAAGTGAAGGGGGGGGGGAAGACACTCACTAATTGGCGGTTATATTTACATTTTATATGAGTTACTGTTTAAGAATATTATCTGACTTTCAAAGTTATTCGAGTTATTCGACTTTCAAAGTCGAAAATGTTTTAATCAAATCATATGTTGAGAACCATATGTAAAAGGGTTTGCTTATTAATAAACTCATTATAAATGAAGACTTTAATCGATACATATATCAGAATTATATAATAATAATAATAGTTTGTGTTTAATTTGAACTATTTTTGATTTGATGCAAATTAAAAAATATTTACTGTTAGAAAAAAGTTTGCGGAAGTGTTCACTACTATTACTTGCAGTGAATTTGAACAACAATTGAGAGCTTTTGTGAATTGAGTCCACATAACAGCGTTGCTTATTATCATCAGCACAAACATCACGGCTTGAATGCCATTAATTATCTGTTAATTAATACAACATTAAACTCATATTCATTTTGTTAACTATTATCACATTTTAGTATTGGATTAAGTTTTCAAACAATTTGTGCTTTGATTTGAAATAAAATATAATATAATACATACAAACGAATCGGGATATAAAATAAACGTTAAATCATTACTAATATTAATTAAATTCATTAAATATTTATATAAATTAAGACAAATGTTTGGAGAAGTGGAGAGTTTGCCAAATAGTGAAGCACTTGAGCCTAATATGCCTGACGTTAGAGACAATCGCATTACTGTTGACAGCGTTTTCATTATTAATATCTCTTAATTAAACCAAATATTAAGTAAACTATTTATAAACTCATTTCTATCTTTCATTATTAATAGTCTGTAAAGTAATTTGTCATAACTTTTTGTTTACAAAATAAATAAAACATATAAACCATTAATGACGTTGTGATAAAGTCTAAACATCACTGTTAAAGGTCTCAAACATTGATTGTGTTTATTAACTGTCAGTTTTGTATGAATTTTATTGGACTAAAGCTGTCGACCAATCAGAAAGCGTTGGCTTTATATTCAATTTTGTTGACAACCTTTAAACTCAATTCTCATTAATCCGTTGTTTCATTCATTGTTTGCCAAATAATTAATAATAATATTAATTAAATATTAATTGTTTGAAAACTCGATTAAAACTAATTATAACTAATTAAACAAATTGTGAAGAAATGAGTGATTATGAAGAACTCGACTCATTCACTGAGGTTTGTGTTGAGTCAATTCAACTGCCATTAGTTTTGAATGGAAATTATTTTTTATTAACTTAATTATAATATAATAATACCTTTTCTAACAATAAATATCATAATTAAAGAGCTATTAATATATTTTTAGTAATAGATAAGTAAATAATAAATAAGATTAAAAGATTTCAAAAATGAATAACATATGAAAATATCTATCAATATCTTTAATGTATGTTTTGTTGAATTTTTGTTTCAAAATAACGAAAAAAATACACAAATATTCAGAATATCGTCAAACGAACTCTTGAAAGACAAAGAATATTGAATAACGACAATGAATTCGACGATTCTTCGACTTTAAGATCGAATGTCAGCAAAACTTCACTCAAAAGTAAAACTGATTTAAGAGTCGAGAATCCAATTGAGACAAACACTCAAATCGAGACAACATTTAAGTTAAGCGACTCTTCGAAGCAATTAATCGATAATTTGATTAATATTTCGCCGAATAAAAAGAGAGTTCCTTTGAGTCAAAGATTGAAATCAATTGCATTGCGTTCTTATGATTGCGAAGACATCGAAAACATTGAATACATTGATAACGAGTCCAACGAGAATCCGATCGCAAATATAGTGACTCGTAATGAAGAGAAGTCTAATTCACGACATAATTTGCAAACTATTAAAGAATCCGAATATTCATTAACTGATTCGCAGACAAAGAAACGCAATTTAAATGAGAGATTGAGTCAAATCGCGCGCTCTTATTATCCGTCGAATGATTTGGAAAATGAGGTTAACTCACAATTAAACAAATCGGACGTTAAGTCAGATAATGAAAGAAAAAGTTCGTTAAGTGATTCACCGCTTAAGAAAAAGATTTTGTTGACCGACAACAACAATGACAACAAGTCTTCGGAACTCAAAACTGATTCCATTGAAAGCAAAGCCACGACAAATGTGTCGCCCATTAAGAAACTGTTGGTCTCAACTGATAAGAGATTGGATAATGAATGGAAAAGTTCTCAAAATGAAACTAATGCTAAGGTATCTGAAAGTTGTTCATCAAATCCGCGCAAAAATCTATTCAAAGAATCGCCGGATAAGAAACCGATTGAAAAGTCAACTGAAGAGATATTAAAAAATCAAAATTATCAGAAAGTGGTTGAAAAGCCTCATAAACTTATATTTAATTGTAATAATAATAGAGAAATATCAAATGTTTCAACAGTTAGACAACAATTTGAACCTAAACCTAAAGCAGAAAAACCCGAAACACTGTCGTTGAGGGCAAAGACAGATCTCTTTGAAAAAGCGATTTTGGCTGAAAATGAAGCGAAGTCTAAACAATATATCAGAAAAAGAATGGCCGCAACGGTTAAGCCAATTCTCAATGAAAATTGTAATACTTTAAAGACCAATAAAATAATGAAATCAATGAATGCGACAAATGATGAAATATTGACTAAAAAGCCTAAAAATGATAAGTCGAGTCCGACTAAAATGGTTTCAAATAATATATTATTAAGAAAACAGTTATTAGAAGAGCGACTCTTCAGCACTGAGTCGTCGACTGCCAGTTCTGTCATTAAAGACGTCGAGAATCGCAAGAAAGAACTCGAATTATTGAAGCGTCCCTTCAGACCAATCAAAGAGACAGCTGAAGACTCCACTAATGAGATTCAAAAGGAAGAAGAATCAGATCTCTCGGATCAAATCGATTATAATGACAATAATGAGAACGAAGACAGCATTGTTGACAGTGAAACAGCACATCAAACTGTTTGTGAAGCATTTGAAGAGATTGAGGATTACTCTACCGAACAATCAGAAGATGACTTATTCGATGAATACATTAATAAAGACATTCCTACGCAAAAAAGTAATACAAGCCTTAGTATTGATTTTGCGTATAATAAGTTGGCTGAAAGCCCGACAAAAAAGAATCAATTGTATCCTGAATTGATTTCAATAGAAGAAAGCAATCAAATACTACTCGCAAGCAGTTCTTCATTAGTATCTCCGCCTCCAGAAAAGCCTCCGCGAATTTCTGAAGAGAGTTATGGCTCAAACACTCCTTTAAGAACTATTAGTTTTTATAGAAGAGAACAAAAGCAAAAGAACACCACATCTGCGGCCGAAACGGTTTCCGTTAAGCAAAAGGAAAACCAAAACAAGTTTCATATCGAAGATAGAAATATAAAAATTCAGGAAAGAATCGATCAGTTGAGAGAAGAGATCGAACAACACAACCGCATCGCAGGTCAGGCCAGTCAAGCACTTAATCTCTGTCTCGAAACTAATGAATTCAAAGGATCGACAGAACATGTGGAGGCGGAAAGGCTTCTTCTCGTTTCTGGTCAGTAATTGTCGCCTTTTTAATGCAGGTTTGGCTTAATTTTTACAAATTTTGCTAATTTTAGCCCAAAAAAGAATCGCAGCTTTGAATGAAATACAAAAACTTAAAGTTGCCTTAACTGAAACCACTTATGATCGAAATATGACTAAAGGATGTCTCAGTCTGTTTAACGTTCAATTGCCGATTAAGGGAGAGTTTTTGGTGTCGCGCGCGAAGGGAAATGGTTTGTCCGCTAATATCCATATTTTATATTTATACAGTCAAACCCGTTTATAAGGAACTCCGTTATAAGGAATGATATCGTTTGCACCGATTCAATGGATTTCATTATAAAGTGATCGGTTATAAGAAATGCCGGTTATAATGAACGCTTTTGGCTGCACCTCCCTGTTCCTTATAAACGGGTTTGACTGTATTATGAATAAATGAATTTAATAATTTGATTGCGGAATAGTGACAGACATTCATAACTTGGTTTGTCTCATATACAACGGCGCGAACGTTATTGTGACCGATCTTTTGAATACTGAAAAAGATATCAAGAATGGAATGCTTGACTTCAGTTGTGGCGTCTATTTGTCTGAATTGCCAAATGATTTCCAAATAGTGGTACAGGTCTATGATTTCATTACATCCAAACATCAATTACCACATGATATCAAATATCACATTAAAAGAACGCCCAAAAAGAGCAAAAGCGGGTCAATGAAGTCGCCCACTGTTCGAAGTCCTGGCGGTCCGAACGCAGTGCTGAGTACCAGCTTTTCTCTGGTCGGAAAAGTGAACATCAATTTATCCAATTATAAGAAGAGGTCCTACACTTTGGAAAACTTTTGTTATACGTGTCCTCTCGAAGGCTTACTAACGGCTAAGATTGAGCTTAAAGTTGAGCACAACTACAATAGAGAGGGCTTTTTCGACATTCGAGATGAAAATGGATTTTGGAATCTTCGATGGATTGTTTTGAGAGGACATCAGTTGGCATTTTGGCGATTCCCAGAAGATGTCAATAAGAAGCCTTCGCTCGGGTCTATTGATTTGAAGCAATGCATTAATCCCAAGGTTTCACTGCTTGAGTTGCATCTCAAACAAGTCTGCATTCGTCCGAACACTTTTAGTTTGATTACTATCGCAAACACACCGAAGAATGTCTTCACTAAAGGCGGAACTATTCATAAGAGTCATCCAATTAAGTAAGTCTTTGATTAATTTGAATGACTAACCAATACTTAACCAGTTTTAACCAATACTTAACCAAAGTTTTAACCAATACTTAATACTTAACCAAAGTTTTAACCAACACTTTATATTAAATGAACAGATATTTGATATCGGCTGAGACTAAGTCTGATTGCATTGAATTGTGCTAACAATTAACTAAAATTTTGGATAATATTCGTCTTTGGGATTGCGACGCATCCACTCCTTACACAACTCAGGAGTTTGAAAGACTTTTGATGTCTTTGAATTGAATATTTGATAGATATTTGTGTTTATGAACTTCAATAGTATTCATATTTTAATGTCAATACTTATAATTGTTTTATTTGCACTTTTATTATAAATATAAACAACTTTAAAGTTTATAAATTTAATCTTCTTTTAATCTAATATCACAGATATTTACTTGTATTACAATATATTATATTATATCATATCATAAGAACATTAAATAAAATGATTTTTATGAAATCGTATGAACTTTTCATAAAATTGTTTCAAAATTATTTCGTAAGACATTTGTTGACAATAAATAAGTTATACCAAAGTTTATACTGAATGGTCACGTGTTGAACACATGTTCAATGTTTTGCTAACATTCAATATTGATTTAATAAATTTTTATAATTTATATTAAATTATATTTTCTATATTAATATTTAATAATAAATAATATCAGTTTTTATTATAATTTTGGTCAAAATGTGCGATAACTTAGACATTCGGCCGAAGAAAGAAAGAATTTTAACCAAATTTTTACAGAAAGAGTAAGTCTTAAGAAAATGGTTTTCAAAAATTAATTTTCAAAAATGAATAAATATTTTATACATTTAGTGAAAACGGTTTAATCAAATGTAAAAAATGTAATACAAATAATGGTTTCGTTTTATTGCAAAGAAAGGATGTCTTTTGTCGCAACTGTTTATCAGACTATTGTTCTCATAAATTTCGGTCAACAATCGGTAAATCGAAATTAGTTCGAAGTGGAGATCGAGTATTGATCGCATTTTCGGCTGAAATTAACTCTTCGGCAATGATTGATATGATTAAAGACGGACTCAATGATTCTCAACATAAGAAATTGCGATTCATTCCATCCATTGTTTATATCGACGGTATTTAAAGAGATTTTAGAAATGAATAATTCATTTAAAGAGATTTTAGAAATTAATAATTCATTTAAAGAGATTTTAGAAATTAATAATTCATTTAAAGAGATTTT
This sequence comes from Nothrus silvestris, assembly GCA_033995675.1. NCBI lineage: Eukaryota > Metazoa > Arthropoda > Arachnida > Sarcoptiformes > Nothridae > Nothrus > Nothrus silvestris. The sequence continues at coordinate 6,471 of JAUJYU010000290.1, forward strand.
AGAAATTAATAATTCATTTATTAATAACTTTTATAGAAAGCATTGTTTGCGAAGAATCGGATCAAATGAAAGAATCAACACTTGAAGAGATAAGAGATATAATGTTGAAAACAGGATGGGATGCTTTCATGTCTTCAATCGAAATGAATTATCGCTGCAATGATTCTAACTTTTATGTCAACATAAATAAGGACTTATATAATAAAGATTTGCTTTCAAAGAGTGGACAACAATTCATGGATTCGTTTTCGAGCATCAAATCTATCACTTCTAAAGAGGAGTTTTTAAAAAGAATGAGGTATTGTGTCCAAGACTTAATTATTTCTAATTTATGTCAATAATCAACTCATTCTTTTAGATATCTTCTCGTCTGTGAAATCGCCAAAAAAGAAAAATTTGATAAAATATTCTTTGCAAACAATGCGTCCAATTTAGCGATCAATTTGATGAGTGATGTGGCCATTGGTAAAGGCATTCAATTGCAGTCAGAATCGGTATTAAATAACTTATTAGTGCTGTTTTGTAATAAATATTAATATACAGTAATATTGTATTGTATTTTTCAATCCAAGGGTTTCATCGATTGTCGACACGGAATACCTATATTGAGACCAATGAGAGAATTCACTTCCAAAGAGATTGCTTTCTATTCAGTACTGAAAAAACTAAATTATGTAATAAAACCCACTTTAGTGACGAACTCAAGTATCAAATCAAGCATAAGACGACTCACAGAATCGTTTGTGAATACACTTCAAAATGACTTTCCAGCAACGGTTTACACAATTTTCAATACGGGAAATAAGTTGAAGGCATGCGATATGAATGATGACATCAAATGTATTATCTGTAAAGTAAGTCAACTTTTGAGTTCTTTAAGTCTATTGAATCATTTCATTCATAATCAACTTTAATATATTTGTACGTTTAGAGCCCTCTCGACATAATAGATCGGCCCCAATGTTCAGCTTATGAAGCATTACGATTGACTAATAATCTATCAAAAAATCTAAACTATGATTTTGATAGTAATAGTGGAAGAAATGTACAGAACTCGATATCGTCTCAACTTTGTTACGGATGTCGTATTATAGCCAACGAAATGACTGCAATTGAGAACAAATTCCCCACAATTTTAACTAAAAAGGTTGATAAAAGCGATATTCAAGAGTTTCTCATAGATAGTAATGATAACGACGTTTTATAACTTTTGCTTTTATGTTCAAATCATTTGTTGAATTAGAGGAGAGCTGTTCTCTTGTTTTAAGAAATCATTTTTCAAATTACATTACAATAAACTGAATCTGTTTTTGATATCTTTTAAACATAAGCTTTATTTTAATTAATTTGGTTTAAAAATTGCAATTTTTGAGTAAAACAAAGTGAGAATGTCTGCCACGAGTCAATTGAATCACGTTTTTGAACCGAACGGCGACAACAAAATGGATTTGATATCAGCCGCCAGTTTAGGGGATCTCAGTTTGGTTGAGACTATCCTTCAAAATAATTGCGCGTAAGTCTAATCTAATCTAATCTATAATCACCGGTATTAACGTAATTATATTCCATATTTAGTGATGTAAATCAATTGAATTCTGCGGGTTGGACGCCATTGATGTATGCGTCACATTATGGTCACTACAATGTGATCCGACTCTTGATTCAACACAATTGTGACGTTGACTATAGAGATGAAAGTCAAGGCAGAACAGCTCTCATGTTGGCCGCCAGTAATGGCCACACGAGAACTATTGAAATGTTGCTCAACTTCGGCAAAGCAGACAAGAATATAAAGGATGTGAACGGACACGACGCCATCCATTACGCGAAGACTTGCGGTCACGGAAACAACAAAATGATCAAAGCATTGCTCGCAAAGGGAAACGGCTATGAATTGAAAGGGCGCTCGTATTCAGTGCCCATTCCTTCTCAGCCATCGATCAAAATCACTCCATCATCGCATATAACGGAAACGCCTAAAAGACATGATCTCTTGGATTCGATGCAATCGAACTTTTCATCAGCAGAACAATCTTCAGACATCTATAATCCTTGTGAGCCGTCTGCCTTCTCAAGCGCTTCATTTTGGAGACCAATTAGAAGACAAAATGGCGCTGAGTGTCAGGTGATCTCTACAACAATGCCTCCTTCGATGTTGGATTTGACGCCTTCGACCACAAGCAGTGCATCCACTCCTTCATCAAACCAGTCATCAAATTCCTCCTTTCAACTAACTGTAGGACCGAAACCAATCGCTGGTCGAAAGAAGTCTAATTCGATAAGTGGTCAACACTCGACTCCAATGCCTCAATCGTTATTCCATTTGTTAAGTCGAATCGATTTGATTCAATATCTCGATCTATTTGAAAGCAATGCAATTGATTTCTACTCATTTCTCACTTTGACTGACGATGACTTCAAAACTCTGGGAATCACCAGTTTTGGACACAGGAAGAAGATGTCGATCGCACAACTGCGATATCACGAGTCAGTGGACATCAGTGATACTCACGAGAACTTTTTGGCCGATTATTTACTCAATGAACGAGATTTCCTCACAAAGAAGTGTCACTTTTTGGAGGAAAAAATTCAATTTTATGAATTTCAAAGAAAACACTGAATTTTATTATTTTTTATTTCAAAATTTTATTTATAGTTTTAATACATGGGAAAAGTTGGGTCTGTTTGTTTTGCCCACAACTCGAGACCTCCCACTATATCTTTAATTAGTATATTATTGTTTTTGATCTTAGATTTTAATATTCTGACCGCCTTTTGTGAGGCGTTACCTCTTCTACACATTACTATTACTTTTATTTCTTTCTCTTCACCAAACTTTTCATCGATTAAGTCTTCAATAATTTGAATGCCATTTTGTGTTTGTATGACATCTAATGGAATGTTAATCGCATTTTGAAGTTTAGTGATATCCGCCTGTAATTTAGGCCGAACGTCAATCAATAAATGATTTGCATTTGAATCCAAAAATTGTGTCTTATATTCTTCTCCACTCATTCTTTCGTGCGGTTCTAGTATTTTCAGTGAAGTGTTTTCACTGCATTTCACGCCACAGAACTCTTCATAATCAACCAGTTCTTCACCAATTGTTGGGTTTGGTCCACAACTTATACAATCCTTTCTTTTCGATCGAATTTTGATATTTCTGAACGAACCCATTAGTCCATCGAAGAGTAACAGTTGTCCCGCATATGTAGGCTTTCGACCGATCGCTATCTTTATTGCTTCTAAAGCTTGAAGATTACCAATAATTCCCGGAATAACACCGAGAACTCCGCCATCACTACAGTTGGTTACAGTTCCGGCCGGAGGAGGACTCGGGAATAGACATCTATAACAAGGAGTTTCCGAATCATAGTTATAAACAGTGAGCTGTCCTTCAAATCTCAGCGCAGAGCCCGAGACCAATGGCTTATTCCTTAAGACGCAGACATCGCTCAACAAATATCTGGCCATTGGGTTATCGGTTCCGTCGATTATAATATCGTATTTTGAAATAATGTCTAAAGCATTGGTGCGATTGAGTCGCGTCTCAATGGGTTCGAGCATTACATTAGAATTCAAGGCTCGCAATGTCTCAAACGCTGATTGAGTTTTAGGTAATCCTATTCGCGACTCATTGTGAAGGATCTGTCGGTGAAGATTGCTTTTGTCCACCAAATCGTTGTCAATGAGTCCTAACCTTCCGATTCCTGCGGCCGTCAAATAGAGCGCCGCCGGACAGCCCAGTCCTCCACAGCCGACGACGAGCGCTGAGCTCGACCTGAGCCTCGACTGCCCGCTTGAGCCAATCTCTGACAACAACATTTGTCGACTATATCGCGATATTTCGTCCGATGAAAACGAACTCATTCTCGAAATTGTTTGACAAACGATTGGTTTAATATTCGAAATCGAAACTAATCTAAGAATAATTTTGAGAGAAGTGTTCATTAAATGCCAACTAAATATAATCCAATTTAAACAATTGAATTAAATGAAGATTAATCTAATCAATATTTACGATTTGTAATAATAATATTGATATAAATGTTAATTCCGTATAATATGCGATAATTATTATTGATATTTCTATAAAAAATTAAAAACTTTGAATGGCATTTAACTTGAGATCACGTGTTCGGATAGTGTAATGTTTGATATTTGAAAACTTTTGTTGTTTGCAAAAGATTACAAAAAATGTACACAAATAACGTTTGACACAAACATTGCTTTGAATGTCCCCCAATGTGAATATATCTATTCACTAAAATGTCTGCATTAACACATATTATATGTGGTTTCATTTAATTTTACGCATTATTACGCATTATTTCAATACTTCAGAATTTTTGATTATTAAGCGATTGGACGATTAAGCGCTAGGGATGCGTTAGAGTGGGGGTAGGAAGAGATCATATTTGATTGGTCATTCAAAACGTATTAAATCAAATATTAATATATAGTGTGTTGCATAAGTCGGGAGGCAATAAGATTTTGAATTGGTGTAATATTTGATGTTTATGTAAGTGTTGGGTAAGACTTACATAAGCCTCGAGCTCCCGCTGACCAATGAAATATGATGTGTTCCTACCCCCACTTGTAACGCATCCCTAGCGCTTAATAATGAAAAAATCTTATCAATATTGTATTAACACTACTCTTAAAATGTTAAAAATGTTAATAATGTTAAAATGTTAATAATGTTAATAATGTTAAGAATGTTAAGAATGTTAAGAATGTTAATAATTGTAAAATGTTATGTTATGATAGGCATGACTTACATGAAATACGTAGACCTGAGCCTCTGCTGCTTCATTCCGGGCAAAGTCATTGATGAAATCTATCGGGTTTTGCGATTCATTCAAAACAATCCAAACCCTCCGCGAGTTCACGAACTATTGCAAGAATTGCGTGACATCTCATCGATGGCTATGGAATACTTTGAAGAAAAGATCGCGCCTTCGCTTAAGAGCAAACTCTCGTCGAGTAATAATGTGATGACAGCTGTTGTTCCGCTCACTTCTCCGGCAATCAATTCCTGTCGATCATTGCCTTCGACATCAAATTCAAACCAAATCTATTCAACGCCGCGATTGAGTCCTTTCAGCGCAGATCAGGATTTGCTTAAATCAAATCAGAGTCTAATAAAACAGATGCAAACCTCACAAAACACCATAAAAAAAGAGTTCAATGACATTAAAGTTCAGTTAAAAGACTTTTCAACCATAAAAAGAGAGTTGACTTCAGTGAAGAGCAAACTAAGAGAATGGGAACGAAGTTCTAACGAAAAGGATCAGATGATCGCTGAACTCAAGGCTCAATTGGAAGACTTGAAAAGACGAATGACTGAATACGACAAGAAAAGTGGTATCAAAACTATCAAAGATGAACAACACGTGCAAAAGGAGACCAAAACTGCAAAGAGGAAGACCACGAGGCGTTCCAATAGGGGATTAAATGTAAAACAAGAAAATGATCTTTCAATTGATAACAATGTTGAAGAAGAACCACAAATTGACGCTAAAAAGAGCCGCAAAACTAGAAGTTTAAGGAAAAGTCAACTAAAAGACAATATACAGACAAATGTGAAGAAAACTATTACACGAAATGCTAAATCAAATTTAAAATTGATTAATAATCCATTGGAACCAATTCTGTCTAAAAGAAAGAGAATTAATAATTCAAATTTATTGGCAAATGAAAGACAAAAGCGGGTTAAAAATATATAAAAATTATCTATCAATACTATATTACAATTCAAACTTAATCACTTATTATATGGATATTTTTAAAATGTCAATTTTTGCAGCAATTTATCATTGAAGTTATTCTTCATTTAAATAATAAGTATTCAATTGGAATCATAGTTACATTTTTATCGAAATTCATTAATGGGTTAATTGCTTTAAATGATTTTCTTGATTACTATTTATAATAATAAATGCAATCTTTGTTTTATGAGTGAGTCTATGAAAAAATGAAACCCAAAAGCATTAGATCTCTTCCAAAATTTTTAAAACAATTTTTAATCATTGCGTTGAAATGCAATTTATTAAGTTTTAAAGAATATATCTATATCTAAATTATTATTCCATAATTGCATTATAATTGATAGATATAACAAAATAAGTTTAATTTTTTAAAATTGTTATTCAATTTAAGTAATTCAATTCAATAGTAATAATGAGTGTTTGTTCAGTTGTCTGTTAGTTCAGACGGTGACCAACCCAACAAACGCTTAACGATTTACCAATTTGGTGAAAATGTCTTATTGACTGTCTTATATACCTGTACTTTTTGACTTGCGGTACATAATGGTAACAATCCTCTGACAAACGAACAATATATTAGAAATACATAATATGCAAAAATTTTAGAAAAGATCATTAATGAACTATCCAAGTGTTGGTTCATTATTGATAATGAGTAAACGATTGATCCTATCTTTTAAGGATTTGATTCATTTGACGGTTTTGGTGCTTTAATATTATTTCATTTCTTTCTGATTGCTTATTGATTCGCTCGAGTAATGCATTTTGTGAATCGATTTCATTTCCTAAATTTAATGACAATTGCTTTAGTCTTCCAACTCCTGAATCGATTTCACTAAAATTTACTTCAAGTTCTTCGTCTATTTCACGCGATTTGAGCCAATAGTCAATCATTTCATTGTCTTTATAATTCTCATTAAGCTCTAAATTATCGGCTTTAGTGTTATTTTTAATAATTTGGTCGTTTTGCCTATTATTGCTTTTTTTCATATCCTCCATCGTATTCATCAATGAAGTCGAAGAGCTTTCATCGATTGTATTACTAATATTTTCTTCAATTCCTGAAGTTTTTTTAGTATTTGGTGTAAAATAATTTTTGAAACGACCGAAAATACTTTTCATGGATGTCAAGTGCTTTTCACTAGTTTTCAAAGTGCTATTCATTGAATCTAACTTTTCTTCAACACTATTCAATTGTTCTCTTTGTCGAACTAAATCATGAGCTGTTTTGAGGCCTATCTTTTCAGTTTCACAAATCATTCCAAGGGATTCTTTACAACTCTCTAAAGTTGTTCTTTCAATTTGATGCCTCTCTTCCAGTAATTCTCTTCTCTTTGTCTTCCAATCACTGTATGGCTGACTATCTCTCGTAAAGTGATCGCAAATCTCATCTTTTGAAGCACTTATTGAAGGAGTGAATGAATTTGCAGTTATTGAATCATTTTTGTGAATATTTTTGTCGTTCATTTTAGAAACAAATCTCATAAAAGTGATTATTATAAATATTTAAAGTTTTAGAATTATTCAATTAATTATGTTTTTGATTAAATTAAACAAAAATCTCTTATTTTGAGATATTTAAATGCAAATAAAAATGTTTAACATTCAATATGACAAATAAGTGCTAATAAGTAATCATTTTTACATAGTAAGTTATTCCAAACATGAAAGATTAATTACATTGTCAATTTTAAAGATAATATTCTATATATATCATAGCAACCTATTTATGGGATTATTGTTATGAACTTATTCATAATAAACCAAATAAAGTTACAAAACTTAAGTGCAATTCAATGAACTGAAGCGGAATCGTTAGCTAAAACTTTTTTGCTTTTGTTATAATCACATATCAAATTAGTACTTAACTAATGCATTAAACAGGAATAGACGGCGTTATAATTCGCTTCATTGTGACGTTTATTTTATTATTTGTTTGCAATTTCTCTCGAATACAATATTTATGAAATAATTCATTCGTGACTTGACTTAAACTATTGGAAACCCAATGCAAAACTAGCACTACTGCTAACTATAAGATAGAAATAGACAATTAAAAAGTTCGCGAATTTAATTGTCGCTTTCATAAGTTTTACTTTAGCTTTCATTTCAATTTCTATATTACTTACTTTCATAAAAAAACTATTTATTAGAATAAATGACACAATGATGGTAAGGTCGACCGGGGGTTCAGGGGGTAAAATTGCGGATTTTGGCTTCAAACCTTAGGAGTGGGTAAAAATCTAGCTACTTTTTGGAAATTTTCTAAATTTTTTAGGGGATATAGAAGGGGGCCCTTCTATTTTTTTGACACAATAAACGCCGTATGACTCAATAGAAGTAAATTTACTATAATATGACGTAACGTTATATAAACTTAAAATAAAGCATAACTTAGGCTTGATAACGTTAGTAACGTTAAGCTGTTGGGATGTACGTTGCTAGAGATTAGAAAGTAACCCATACAAAATAAATTCAAATACACTAACATAGGTTGAGGGGGAGTCCGCCAAAGTGCGATTTCAGCGTTACGTTATTAATGAATGCTTGAGTTGAATGAATTGATAAGTTATTATGTAAATTAACTTATCATAAGACTTATAAACCGAAAGTCAATCAAATA
>JAUJYU010000291.1:0-14859 GCA_033995675.1 Nothrus silvestris
AAAGTTAAAATGTTATTTTATGATACTTTTAAAGAATTTTAATTAGAATATTATTAATAATATTAATAATAAATAAATCAACATTTATTCTAATAAATATTTTTAACTAATAATTTTTAAAAAGTTTATAACTTTTTTCGCAATGTTCAATGTACTGATATTACAAATAAAAGTGTGCTTAAAGGTAGCTTTATATTAAAGATAGATTTTATAACAAGAGGTATGAATTGTAGGGGTTTTTGGTGAGATATGCAATATAAATATTTTTTTAACTCAAGTTTCCCACAGATGGCGCAGGAGAAAGTTTCCACATTTTGGCAGCTCTAAGAAGAGCTTGGAAAGTTCTCAATTGACAACCCTATTCACGGCCCTATTCATAGCCCATTCACAGCCCTAATAATGTGTTAGTGTTGGGCAAAAAAGCTGTCAAATTGTGAAAAGACGTAATTTATGCAAAACTGAACGGAAAGGGAAAGCCCCGTAGTCTGAAAACAAATTAAACAAAATATTATTCATATAATACAGTAATTCCTTATACTGTAATGTTATGGATATGTGACTGACATTCAACATAAATACATTGCATTATTCGATTGCTATTACTCTCTGATTTGTGTCAATACGTATTTCATAATTTCCTACAATTTGTCAACAAATTGTCTCAAATGTTATAATTTTTGGTTTTGTTTTTAAAAATTTCTAAATTAAATCAATTGTTACAATAAAATAGTGTTTTGTAAAAATAATTTGAGTGAAAAGTAGGACATTTGGATAGTGAATGGTTTGTTTACTTATTTAGTGAATGCGTCAAAAACAGACATTTAATTCTCAATAATAAATATTAGATTTGGTTTTGTTGAAGGATTTGTTGAACAATTGGTATTAATATTTATTTCTCGTAAAACACAAACCAATTAGTTTTGCGCTTAATTTAAAGGTTAAGGTTTGTTGAGATTGTTTGGATTCTTAATAACTATGAAGTGATGAGAGCTATGAATGATATCTATATTAATATTTAACTTATATTCACATTCATTATTATAAGTTATAAGCATTAATATATGAAATGTTAGATTATTTGTACATTTGATATCATTATTGAACAGTTTATCAATTTTGCGATAAATCATTTCATATTTTGATAAATACTAAAAATAGTGATAAGAGACCAGTTTTTGGACTTTAATAATACAAATCAACTTAAATTATGTATTATTTGTTGAATAAGACGAATATTAATGAAAAGATGTGTATTATTTGATGAAAAGATGTGTTGAATTTTCATGGGAAACAACTTATCAATGAATGCGTTTTCATTTATGACTTATTATTAGTTGTTTTGATTGAAACTTTTGATTGAATCACAAAATGAATAGTAATTCAGTGTTGAGTAAAGAATGTGAAGCTTTCAATGGAAACGAAACTATTAATGCGATTAGTGATCACTCGATTAATGGCATTTCAAAAGTGAATCCAATGAATCCAAGCCTCAACTGCAAGACCAACAGCAAAATGGTTGCAACAGTTTCTACATATTGTACACCTTTTAATGGAAATGGTTGTATCCCAAGAGATGACACATCGCATGTTTGTAAAGCACCTGTTAATGGTTTGATTAATTGCAATAATAGTAATGGTATGGCTTATAGTATTAGCAATAGTGCTGACACTCAATCAGTTCAGTCAACACAACAATCTTCACAAATGTCACCCTTTCCTCGTCTGTCAGGAGAGACGGTTTTATTCAGCGGTTCCACAACTGAAGGCCATATAATTCTAACCAATTTCCGAGTTTTTATGTCATTCAATAATTCAAAAGACGTTGGATTACCCATAAGTTTGCCAATTGGTGTCATCGAAACGGTTGAGTTTAGAGATCTGTATTATTTATATATTTATACAAAACACGTTCGCTCATTCATCTGCTCGTTTGGTTCGGGAGAAGAGTGTTCCCTATGGTATAAGCGGTTGCTTGAAATGTGTTCACTTCAGACTAAGTTCGACAATCTTTTCTGCTTCAAGTTTTTTATCGCAACCAAATCTGAAAATAAAGCCAACGCTTTCATTGACAATAAACAGAACCGTAGCTGTTATGACAGCTTTCGCAGAGAATTTAAACGAATGGGTTTCGATTCAAACACTAGTTATAGCAATAAATGGAGAATAAGTGATATTAATAAGGAATTCAAATTATGTGCGAGTTATCCAAAATATCTGATTGTGCCTCAAGGTGTCAATGACAAGGACTTGGAATCTGTCGCGAATTTCAGATATTCAAGAAGAATACCAACTGTCGTTTGGCGACATCGCAACAATGGCTGCGTTATTGCGAGGAGTAGTCAACCAGAGGTGGGATGGCTTGGATGGAGAAACAATCAGGACGAACACCTCCTCCAGTCTATAGTCACTTCTTGTACTTCCGATGAAATTAAGAATAAAAAACTCTTAATATTAGACGCCAGAAGCTATACCGCAGCCGTCGCTAATCGAGCCAAAGGTGGCGGATGTGAATGTCCTGAATATTATCTTAATTCTGAAGTTCAGTTTATGAGTTTGGCTAATATTCATAGTATCAGAAAAAGCTTTCATTCAGTTAGATATATATGCGAATCACCCGCTGATCAATTCAAGTAAATCTTTTTTACAATTATTTCAATTATTAAAAAATAGGAAAAAAGTTAACCTCAAATCAAATAAGTTATTATAAGCTCTTATTATACAAACAATATAAATAGATAATTGATTTTATACTAGGAAAGCCCCATTGCTTCGCAACTTATTCTATTTAACCCCTTATCTAATATATCCCTTATCTCAAACCCATAGTATAATTTCAAACTATAATTTAAATCTCTTTAATCCAAATCCATTGTTATAACATCATGTAATGTAACATCCAAAGTAATAGCAAGAGCTTTAAAAGTTTAAATTTTAAAAAGTTCACACATTTTAAAAGTATTGTTAAAAAAGCATTATTACGGACGAACACGTACTGACATTGTTTTTTTTAAATACATATATAAGGGTCGTTCAAATGTAAAGTGGACAAGTCGGAAATAAAGCATACAGGGGTTGTCCACTTTTCATTTGAATGACCCTTATATTTGTTTGAATTAATAATAAGTTACAATAATGACTTATATTATGGAATATATTATTCTAATTGGTATTATTTGAATAGTTGGCTCACATTATTGGACAATTCCAAGTGGTTGCACAACATTTCGGGTCTAATGAAATCTGCATTAATTGTTGTAAATGCTATTGATATTGAAGAACGTCCAGTATTAGTGCATTGTTCTGACGGATGGGACCGAACGCCACAAATTGTTGCATTGGCTGAACTCATGTTAGATCCTTATTATCGCACTATCGAAGGCTTCAAAGTTTTAATAGAAAGGGAATGGATTCAATTCGGCCATAAATTTGGTGATCGTTGTGGACACGGCTCGTCTTCAGATGATAACGAAAGATGTCCAGTGTTTCTGCAATGGCTCGACTGTGTTCATCAATTAGTCCGACAATTTCCGTGTAGTTTTGAATTTAATTTACATTTTTTGGTAATTACCTATTTTGCCATTTATTTTATGAATTGAATATCCATTGAATATCAATTGAACTAATTTCTCAACGCTTCCAATGATTAACAGATAAAGATTATACAACACACCTATTCTTGTCTATTCGGAACATTTATCTGCAATAATATGCAGGAAAGACTTGATCATCAAATATATGAGCGAACCGTTTCCATTTGGTCTTATATTAATAATGGACGACAACAGTTCGTTAATTATGTTTATTTTCAAAATGATCAGGTATTCAATTCTCTAAATATTTATATATCAATACATGTTATCTTCATTTTTGTTTATATATTTTTTGCAAAAATCATAACTAATTTATATTTATTATTAATATTTCATTTGTTTAATACTAATATTTTAGTCAATTCATAACTTATTTGACAATCACTGCGCTCTTCATTTACTCAGCATTTAGTTATGATTTACTTATGATTTACTTATGATTTACTTATGATTTACTTATGATTTACTTATGATTAGCCAAATAAGCAGTGATGGTCATAGAGAGTGCGGCTATTTTAAAAATACCCCTTTTATATAACGTAGATCTTTAGTATTATGAGACACCTGTTCCACTCTTTCTCAAAGAGAAATTTTCTTTTCAAGTATACCTCAAACCCTATAATGGCTATCACTTCAAATACTATTATGATTTGGAGAGTATGTGAGGGTATGTTTTAGATGAAAAGGCTTCACAAGTTGTTCGATCGCTGACATCAAATTTTTGCAGCGTTTAAAAATAAATTACTCGCAATATATTTATTTCTAATCCTCTTAAAGACATTTTAATGAACAAAATTAATACAAATTTAAATTGTTTGTTAAAATGCATTTTGGAAACCACTATTTTAGTGATGTTTAATCGAATGCTATTCAATATAAGGCTAATTTTAAATATTTAAAATTTTAATCTCCACAATATATTTGTAAAGTGATCGATAGCAGCCCTACTTTAAAGTATTTTAAAATTTGTAGACAAACATTAATATATTTTGTTATTGAATAATACAAATTGCAGCCTTAATTTTTTAAAACAAAATATTCGTAATTTGCACATTTTTATTGATTTGTGTCTATAAACACACAAAAACTGCATTTCGTTTGTTTAATGTGAAAGCTTTGGTTAAAATGGAAAAAAATACAATTTTTATTTGTTGAAACGCTTTTGTAAACTAGAAATGTTTAAATCTTGAAGATTCCTAATGTCGAAAGAGATTATTAATGCTTTGCAAACTCCTACTTAACGCCTTTAATTTTATAACAAACGTAGAGCTCGTCTAAAAATGAATTATTGTACATTAAATTACAAGTTATATGATTGTTTCATTTACTTATATTGCATTTAAATTAATACTCGCTGTCATCATTTTTAATTAATGTAACTGTTTATTACAATAATTGTATTTTAATTGTAATAGTAAGCATTCCACCCAATTGAGGCTCTTATGAATATACTTGTTGTTAACTATTAAATATTAAATAATCTTTACGTGATATATCCCGCTGTCTTAAACTAAAACCCTCGGCAACCAGTAGGCAACGGATGGTTACCCTATTATAAATAAATAAAAATTTTATAGCTAAGTGAAAAAAGTTATCAAATTTTTCTATATAACCTGTTTTCGTCAATGTTGATTAATCTATTATTTTATTGAAACTTTCTATTTCTTATGTTAATATATATTTGTGTTCACACTTTAAATATAAATGTTAATTAATGAATGAAATTGGCAAATATTTGTTAGGTTTTAAGGCCATCGTGTATAGCAAAAGATATTGTCTTTTGGAGTGATGTATATATGCCTTTGTCGTCAATTATTTGCGGAACATTTCTGTCGACTTGTTCTCCAGATTCAGCTCCAAATGTAAATAGCATTACAAATGGAACTGCAATTAAAGACATTTGTCGTAACGGAATCTTAAATGATTTGGAAAATGATTTAAAGCGAAACGACGGCGAAACTAATGTTTCGAACAACGAGACGAATGAAACTGAATCAGATATGGACACCATTGCTAGTGATAAACATCATTCCCTTTTATCAAAAACGCGTTCGTGTGAAAACATAGCTTTAGAAGACGACTACAGCCTATGTAGTAATGACAGGACTCGACACTGCAGTGATCCTAATCTGTTTCGGCTAAGTATTGCCGATCAAATCGAATGGGAAAAAGAGAAGTGCGCCGATATTCTCAAATACATTCGTGATTTACAAACTAATGGGTTAGCCATAAATCGTGAGGCTTGTGATCGTGACTCAAATCAGGTGCCTCAAAGTCGTGACGTTGAAAATGGATTTTTGGAAGAGACCGATGTGGGACTGAGTGCTCATTTCAGTATGTTATCAACTGAAACATTACTCAATGGCAATACTCCTTTTGCAGACAATTTGCAGACCTGTTGTGAGAATCACAAGTCCTTATTTTCCAATGTCTTGACCACCAGTACGAGTACTACAGAACTAAGCAGTTCCTCAGTTCAAAGCACTGATCTGTCCTCACAGTTCGATAAGTTATATCATTCTGTTTACTGTCAGAAGAAAAAGCAGACACAGAATCAATCGGTTCAGAGACAAAACTCAACGGAAACCAATAATTATAATGGAAAACACACCAGGACTCCAAGTTCTGGATGTCCGGCAACGCCTAATGATGAACAATGTTTAGATGTTTTGCCAAATGAGGGATCCTTGAGTTCAGAAATTTTCGATATTGACGGTCAGGTTCTATTGCGAGATAAGGCTTTGGTTAGACTTCAGCACATTATGGCTCAACATCAGGTAATAGCAGTTTGTTATTTACTGTTTATGATGTATAATAATAATAATATAACTTTATAATAAATTGAATTACTATTAATTAAAATGCTTTCCTCAGAATGAAATCGATTATTTGAAAAAAGAACTATATATGGCACGACTGGCTCTCTGTCAGCAATTGAAATATTGTAACGGAAATGCAAACAATGATGAGGTTTTTTTATAGTTCACATATTTAATAAGTTTTTAATTCCAGCTAATTCTAGCTTAGTTTAGTTTAGTTCTAATTAAATATAATGTATTAATTTTAGTGTTCAATTGCAAACTCGACCACACATTCCTCTGACTATTTCACGGAAAACACATCATTAGATTCATGGATTGATGTAATGCCATCACTTCAATCCAATAGGAATGGATACCCTCTAAATGCTAAATGTGATAAAAATGATTCGTTAACACTGGTTTCAGAGGCCAATAATAGTACATGTGATCATCCACTTAATTGGGTTTCGCATTCAGATCAGCTTTCATTAAGCCATCTATAATGTTATGTTTAGACAAAACCTTTTCCGAATGTATGCTCAAAAACAACTAATCGCTACCTAGTCTTAAGAGTGAGTGATTAGCAAAATTCACTAAATGGCTTATTCCTTTTGACTGATTTATATCAGTTTATAAATATATAAATATTTCATGTAATGACTGCATCCTATATGTAGTGATACAAATCTATCAAATTTTGATGTAGACAAACATTTATTGTAAGTTATATATTGTTTATGTTAATTCGTGCGAATGATTTATTTCTCAAATTAGAAACAGTTAAACTGTTGAAATAAATAACTAAATTCAGTCCAAAACATATTTAAAAATAATGTTATGGCAATGATTCCCATAAATCAAGATTTAATTATTTCATTAAACAATTATTGGTTTCTCATCTCTTTTTTTTAATTTTTCAAATACGCGAATTCCTATCATTTGTTTTATTATAACGACTTTTAAATAGATGGCAAAACTGCCATTTGTTCAATTCTAAACTTCAAAGGTGTAGTCTGTGAGCTCTGGTCTGTTTCATAATCGCTCAAACTGTACACAAATTTTTAAAAACGCTCTAAAGACGAAAAAAGAGATCTTTTCATTTGCAAATTATAAAATTATTGATATTATGATTATGTAAGATATGATTATATCCATTGTTCTTGAATCTCAACTAAAGATTGATAGATTCGATACAGCGGAGGTCGCGTAACAATTGTCAAAGTGCAACAAAAGAGTGCTTTTCGCGATTCTAATTCTACCAAAGAGAACATAAATCTACAGTATTTGAAAATTTGTGGTCTTCTCTCTAACTGATTGCTAAGCTTTATTTGCAATTATATTCATTCAATTGAAATTCAAACAGATTTATAATTATTTCTAAAATGACGCTTTGATTTGCTAATTCTCCGAGCAATCAGTTTTTGAAATGATTTCGAGGAAGTTTTGCTTTAAATTATAAACTCATAAAATGACAATTAGTTTTAATTAGTGTTCAAGTAATGCTAAAATAAAATTTTATGCCAAAATTATTTATAAATATTTAAAACATTATATTATATTAAATTCTATTAAAGAAGCTATAAATAAATAGACAAAATAAAATGAAATGAGGAATAATCCATGAAATTTTTTCGATGTAAAGCCAGTAAATAATATAATAAGTAGAGTTGATATGAGAGAACTTGTAATCGTTAAATAGAGAAGACTAACCATATTTGAGTATTCAAGCTGTGAAGAAATAAACATTTAAATACTTGATAATTATGAATAAAATGATAAAATACTGTAAGAGATCCTCCTTTTTGATGCAGAATGAAAGTGTAGGGCAAACCAATTCCCATTAAAAGATCTGAAATAGATTTTCTCTTCTTAATTAAAATAGTCAAAACTCAAGCATTTGTCTATTACTCATAAGAGGTCCACCAAAACAAGCAGAAAGTCCCATTCGAGGAAACCCGTGTCTCGCTATACTTATATTTGACACCAGATCTATAGTACAACATTGGAAGTAAGTTTATAAGTAAATTAATTTACTTCAAACATTTTATAATTGTATGCAAAGTTATAATTCGAGAATTCTGTATATTCATTGAAATCAATTTCCAACAATGAAATAGATTAACTATTACTCTCTTAGACTTCTAAATACTTAACTCAGTCTTTTGAAATTACCTGTGCTGCTGTGCACCTGAACTCATTCTATTTGAACTCATAATGTTTGAAAATCAAATGTTAATCAATGTTAAAATAGTTATAATGCAGTGAATCAGCCCTAATACAATGTTAAATGTTATGAAAAATACCTCCAATGCTGTTGCCCCAGGCCAATATTGTGAGACCTAAGATCATATCACTTAATTTGAATAAAACACCAATAGCTTGAAGCAAATCAACAACTTCTTCGGCTAAGGCATAGATCCAAACAACAGAAACAGCGAATCCGAGATATCCAAAAAAATTATGATATAATGGGGGCTTTGAATATTCTGACGTTAATATTACAATCAATGCAATCATTGTGGATACAAAAAGGACTATAAAAACCAGTGGAACTTTATAAACCATTTGAAATAAGTCTAATACGAAAATTTAAAGATAACTTAGGATATTATGAATAGCTCATTCTTTTGAAGGTTTACTTACTTCCCGTCAAAAGTAATATACAAATGGGTCCTGTAATACAATGTAATGCATTTAGTATTCGACACCAATTATTCTTATGATTTTCTTTATCAACGACTGGAATTGTAATGGTTAGTAAAAAGTAAATCGGAGCCTATTTGATAAAAAAAAGTCCTTAAATTGGATAAGGATCCTTAAATTGACATATTTCTTTTGGAAAAATCTTTACTTTTAATATTTGAAAAAATTTTGTAAAACATGATTTTTGAGGCCATTCTTCCAAATCAATGGGACAAATATGCATAAAAAACTCTAAGTAAATGTCATTTTGAGTGAAATAACTGACGGCCAATAATGTTGAAATGCTTGAATATGTACTCGAATGTCTATCTTTTCTTCTTTGAGGAGAACTCAATATTGGAAACTTTTCGCTTTCGCTTTCATCGTCTATTATAATGTCTCGCTTGTGATCTAATGGTAATGTATTGCGATTTCTCTTATTAATAACTCGACCAAAGATGACAATTATGATATACAAGAGATAAAGTCCAATAAATGCTAATAAATGAAAAATATTCATTTTTAAGAGAATATCAAAAAGGGTTAAATTTGAATGACAGACCCATTGCGTGGTGGACTTGCATTCTTCCATTATAAAAGACGAACCACGTTAGATATGTAGCCAACATATAAAACCCAATATCTCGCAGTAATGGCCTTTCCATAAGTTTAAAGTCATGGTTGAATAGTATAGAACCGGCCACTACTGTAGTCACGAATATTCCAGCGCCTGAAAAATTCTATATTATAACATGATTTAATAATTGGTTTTATACCGAAAAGTTCTCCAATGACAAGTTCAGCTCTTGCTTTTTTAATTCCAGCCAAAGATGAAAATATATCGGGTGCTCCGTTTCCAAAGGCCAAAAATGTAACTCCCTTTGTAAATTAATAGACTATTCATAATATAATGATAACTCTTGTAAATATAAAATTACACAAATATATTTCTATATTCATAGACTAATATTAGACTAGAATTGTTTATACCAAACTCACAGCAATATTTTGAGATAATCCAAGTGTTTCAGAAATGACAAGTAAAGACGGACAAAGGCTAAAAATGAAAAAAATAACTTCAGAATTTGTGTAATGTATATAATAAGTAAATTATAAATATTACAAATCGTCTGCAGTGACTCCTAAACTAATAAAAAGTAGAAAAAGCCATGTAACGAGTATTAAAACCGAAGCTAAAATTGCTTCACTTCCAATTATAAAATAAACTAATTCCACATAATTCATATTAAACGAAATTTTATTCAACTTTCAATTACAGTAATTATCAATAGAGAAGAGATGATTTCAAGATATTATTTTATATTACTTTTAATTTCAATATCACTTCTTAATAGTCTATCTCATAATCTTAATTAATAAAGAAATGCCTTTTCAACACTACGTTAACGATTAAAAGTTATAAAGATGTCAAAAGTCATTATACTAGTACAGTAGAGATGGAAAATATAACTTATATTAATATTAATAAACTAAATAAACAATCAAATATGACTCATTTTTTATCATTAAATTGAAAGCATTGATTTTGATGATTAAAAACTTTATATCATTATCAATAGTGAAATGATAAGTTTTTTAAAAATATAGTCTAACCTAAAACAGGTATAAGTTATTAATAAGGTTGAGAGTAGTGTTAATTACCAACTAATGTTTTAATGCTAACAAAGTAGGTATCACTAACAGGTAAATAGGCATCGTTTTTCAAATGATTAATTAGTTTTCATACGACTAATATGTACTCACATTAAGAGATGTGATTTTCATAGAATACTAACCCTCTTATTTGGGGAAAGCCTTCATCTCATTCATTACGAACTATACCGTAATATTGAGTTAACAAACGATTGCAATTAATATTTATTTAAAAGTATTTTAAACAATAAAACAGAAAACTTAATTTTGATAAACAAATATTCTTTAGACATTTATTAAATGTTTAAGTTATGCAATCTATATGTTGAGAAGGGGGACAGTATTCTTGATTTGATGCATAAATTTGTTGGTATTGAATCCTTTATGAGATGAGAAATGGTAAGAAATTGAGTCATTTGAAGCGTAAACAATTGCGTTGAGTCCCGTTTGGCCATTTCGATGGATGTGTTGAGGATGTGATGAGTGAGTTGTGTATCGCTATTACCAGAGATTGGAATATTTGGAAACGAAATTTTTCGAAGCTTTGGATAATTGAGCAAATGATCGATTAGAATAAAACGAATAGATCCAAACTCTTCTATGGACAATGTCCTCAATTGTGGTAAATTGTTTAAAGACTTGACACAACTGGCATAACAACTACTACATTGATCGCTGTTTTGGTCATTACATTCACAAATGAAGTTAACATAATTGAGAATTAATTTTTTCAAAACAGGAAATAGTTGTCCGAAATCGGTTACCATATATGGCTTCAAATTACATGACTCTAATTGTAGTGAACGAATATTTGATGAATCTTTTGTCACAATTTCACTTAAATCCACAATTCCTTCAGATCTATATCTAAGACACAAAACTTGCAAACTTTTCAATTTAGTCAATTTTGATATGAATTGAGACGAAAGTAAAGAACACTTAATCGCCAATTTTTTAACATCTAATGCATCACAAATCAAAGACAATGCATCAGAATTTTCGTCTTCAAAATCGTCGATATCGGGATTCGATGGAATTTCTATTAATAAGTCTTTGATATTTTTTCCAAAGCCATTCATTAATGTATTGATTAATTTTGTATTGAAACAGAAGCCATACAATGAAAGCGAGGAAATGGTTTTCGGCAAATTGTTTAATCTTATATTTAATCTTCGATTTGCGTTATTTACTTGAATTTGAATAATTGAAAGCTTTTGAAGTGATGTGAAATGAGCCACAAAACCATCGATGTCTAACTCTATTAAGTCCTCACTTGTTGTCTGCAAACAATAATTGTTGATCGATAGATGTCTTAATTGATTGGACAATGCATTTGCCATTTCCATCAGCGAATTGTTATCTCCTTTGAAATAGATATTTGGTCCTAAACTTAAACAATTGAATCTTTGACAAGTAGTGGAAATGGTTTGAAAGACTTCCACATCAAGAGAGCAATGATTCAAATATAAGCTTTGAATGTTTGAAAACTTTTGCAAAATCGATACGAGTTTGTCGTTGTTTTGGATCAAATCATAGTATTTGTGACCAAAAGGAATGAATGCGTGGCTTATATTCTGATGAATTACGCAATGATTTTTATGATTGCATAAGAATTGTTCTCTAATAAATCCTATTCTTAAACGATTTTCTGCTTTTATCAAATGGTGGACACATTTTTGAACCTGTTTTGAAACTCTTTCTAAATTAAGAATTTGTCTAAAATGCAATTCTTTCAATATTAAGATTATAATGTCGTCAATCATTATCTGACAGAGATTTACAAATTTAGCAAAAAAGTCAGGTTTAAGTGATTCAAATGAGATTCAAATGAGATTCAAATGATTGCGTGTATTAAAAGTCCGTTTATAAGTGACAAAGTTTTGCTTTAGTATCGAAGTTGCCATTCATTATTGAGTGTCGCATAACATCACTCATAACTTTTGTACCATTAAAGCAATGATATTGTTGTTTAGCACTTCATATTTCTCATACATAAGAGTTTTCTTTAATGGGAAAAAGTTATGAGTAATGTTATCGCGAAACTCAACAATGGATAGGAAGTCCAATACTAAAGCCCAATACTAAATGTTTTATATTATTGGCAGAGCGAGCGATTTGTTAATTAGAAATATTATTTTAGTGATCTATTTAGTGATAGGACACGTAAAATTTATTTATGAGTATTTATAATTTAAGGGAAAGTGCTCTTTGCATATCTTATAATGTAAACATTTTTGTCTTATAACTTATTCGCCAACTTTTAATACAATCTAAATATGTATGGAATTTGCTTTGCTTTTGTCATTTTCATTACTGTCGAAACAATAATGCAATTGCCCTAAAATCTCAATGATTAACCGACACTCATATATAACCCGCACGTAATTCACACTAGATTTTATTCATAAATCTAAAATACTAGTGAATCTATTAAGTATTTGTTAAAATTTTTCCAATCAAATAATAGTGCAAATATGTTGGCCTACATTTCATTAGAATAATCCCAAAAAATAAAGTTTATCGAAAAATTTGTTTAAGCTCTGTGAGCATTAGAAAAAGTCTAGTCAGCAAATCTCAATGGAGCTCAATAGAGAACAAATTCGAAAATATTTTATTTTGACTGTCGTGGAAATACTGGTTATAAAGTTATTAATATGAGAATATCTTAACGTTAGGCATAAAATATTTTTCGAAACAATAAACAAAAATTAAATTCGGGAATTTAGGCGGAAATCGTTCAAAAGTAATAACCACAGACACGAAAGTGACATATAAACTAGAGGAGATGTTGAAGATAAAATGCGCGTAATTGCACAAAATTCTCGATGACCACATTCACCTCCACAAAGTGATTTGTCGATTTGTATCAAATCGCATAAAAGACCTTAGTTTAAAAATCTGTCGCAAAACCCTGAAGATGATTAGGGATAAGGGTAACGGATCATGAGTAAAATTACCAATGATGACTTCACTTATGTCCATTATTACGACTCAAAAATTTGCGGTAATCCCAAGATACGGGTTTTTCAAAATGAAACTCTCCAGCAATTGTAAAAGCTGAGATAAAATTTGGAAAGTTTTTGCTTACGCTATTCTTCAGGATTGCGGGTCAGGTCAAATCGGTTAAATTGGAAGGAAAGCGCAGTATCACTGCTATGTAATATTGCACTCAATATCTTCCGAAAGTTCTTGAGTGGCTTAAGAGGACTGGTATATTTATACATCCTGAAAATCGTTCATCACATACGACAAACTTTAAATTGGTGGAATAAAATCAAAGCGATACCTTATCAATCTTATTCATCGTAAATAGAGATGTACGACTTCTGCTTGTTTAGTGGGGTGCAGTCTTAAAAGTAGTAAGTCTTAAAACCCAACTTGAAATTGGTGCAATGCAAGAAATGGTGCAATGGTGTAAGCGTTAACAGTTTAAAGTAGACTTCTCAACCTTTTTTGATTTGCGGAATATTTTAGACTTTATGGACTTTTCGCGGAACACCAAAAGCTTTTTATTGAGAAGGTTGTGGTTGTTTTGCAGCACACAATTGTGTAATTCTTGGAACTTTATATGCTTTTAAAAATTTTTCCAGAGATCACCTGAGACTTTGTCATTGAACACCTGTGTTCCGTGTTTAGAGCGGGGGTTCCCAAATGGTGGGTCGCGACCCAAAAGTGGGTCTCCAAAAGATTTTAATGGATCATCATTTTATGTTAAAATTTATTGATTGGTGGGTCGCTAGCAGTAAAAGCTGAAATTTTAGCTAAATTAATAAGCAATTTCATCGATAATATTGATTTAAATTATTTAATATAAAAACGCAACTCTATAGGTGGGTCGTAGAAAACTTTTTTCTTACAAGTGGGTCGCGAAGGAAAAAAGTCTGGGAATCACTGGTTTAGAGTACACTTTCATACTCGGAGTAGACACATCTATCATCTTATAGCTTCCGCAATTTTTGCCTAAATTGCATTGATGTTGATATCATTTGTTTCTTTTGACAATATTTTTCATACTTAATCGTTAAAAAATATAGATATTTCATAATAAATTGATTGTTACTTTTTATTTACTTCACAACATAAAGTTGACCTCTATTTTGAGGTCAATTTGGACAATGTTTCGACTGCTATTT
>JAUJYU010000292.1:0-14851 GCA_033995675.1 Nothrus silvestris
TTTATGTAAGTTTAAGTTTACTTTAGGTTCTACTTAATTGAGCTATTTTGTCGGGGCTATTTTGTCGGGGTACCAATTCACTCATAAGCCCAACGTCTTTGCCTAAAGTTAAGCTGATTTATATAAACTTAAAGTTAAGGCAAAAAGTGTGTGGTACGGGTGGGGCGATTTTTTTTATAGTAAACTAGTTCTCAAAGCTGTGAACTAGATTTTAAAGACTTAAATATACCAAAATATTAACAAATTTTGATGAAATTTAAATTAAGAATTAGAATCTAATTTTGAAGCTTTCTTTGACAGGAACCAAACACCCTCATTGCTATTATTTTTACATCTTTTGTGATTTTTAATCTACAGACTCTGATTTTGGAACTCAGAAACCAATAGGTTTGGGGGATAGGGTCACTATTAAAAATATGTTTGCATATCTAACTACTAATTTTAAAATTTTTGACCAAAATTTATTAATATTTTGTTATTGTTCTGCCTTCAAAAGCTTGTCCAACACTTTTAATAACGAGTTTACATAAAAGATATGACCAAAAACACGAACCAAGTGCTTAAGTGCCCAACACAAACCAGTGGATTTTGCTCTCCACAAAGATGGGATGTTGCTAATTTAAAAGGGAATTCGAATTATAATCAAAAATATCCCCCCTTTCACTTTTCTTTTAAAATTAATTACAAAAGTTTTCACACAAATACGTATTGTCCACGAGTTTTACTTCAGAATAAAAAGTACGTAAATATGTTGGTAGAGGTGGTCTATCGAAATGATTCATACGCACTCCTGATCTCACTATATCATGACTATTAGACACAAAACACTCGGAAATCAGTGTCCAAACTTTTGTTTTAATGCCTTTCAACTCAGGAGTGCATTGAGAATAAAGTCAATTAAAATTCTCCTCTACTTAGGAATGCTTTGTCGTTCATTTGAACGCATGAAAACACTTTTATATAGAGTTTTGCGTTCAATATCTTAATTATAAATCTACAACAGTTTTCATCTACAATCGGACACAAAATGGATAAAAATTTTTGATTTTTAACTATTAAGAATTTTAGAAAAGTTATAGACTTTTCGAAATAACATTAAAATAGTGGTAATTTACATGAATGATGTTTGTTCGTTACGTACACATGCAATTTGCTATTTGTCACACATTTGAGTGTTTTAGTTGACTAACCACTTAAAATATATGGAAAACTTTGAAAGTATAAAAAAGCTAGGAATTTTAATAGTTATATGGTTTATGGTTTATGTAAAATACTTAAATTTGTAAAATTTTATTGTGAAAACATTTTAGCATTTTTCAGAATAATTGTGCAAGCACGGTTTCGCACCGCAACAACTTATCAATCCTGTATTATAAAACTGATTAATTGATGTCCTAATTTTTATTTATTATAATATCAAAGGAATCGTCAAAAGTGTTTGATTATAACTTTAAAACGAGGTATTATACAGATTTGAAACTTAGGACCTCTTTATGGATTGGTTCAATTCTTCATAAGCTTCAATTTGATGCCTCAGTTAGTTTGGGACACATTAGGAAAACTGCCCATATATTTCTGATTAACTCCTTTGGAAAAATGACATTTAAATTTTCAACATTTTTTGAAGTATTTCTGGTTATTTTAAGCCTTTTTAAACATTTAAAAGTGTTTTCAATCGTTTTTAAGCAATTTAAAGGCGTTTCTGAGCGTTTAATGCTATGCTATTTTGAGCGGTTTTAAGCCATTTCAAAAATACACCCCACACCCTACCCTATACTCCCCCCCCCCCCCACTTGGCCGAAAGAGATCGCACATCCCATCCGTGCAATTAACAAGTTTTTTATTGAGTGTTAATAAAGGATACAAAAAATTGGTGAAAATGTAAAAAAACTAACTTATTTGTTCTTATCTCTGGTTATATTAAAAATAAGCACAGAAATAGTCTTAAGAATGTTGACAATGAATTAAGATTAGCCCTAAGAGTACACAACAATGTATTAAAGCATTACATGAATTACAAATTAGATAAATGAGCGCAGACTGACTATGCGCTTGAGCGCGGGTACAAACTATGCGCTCGAGCGCGGGTACAAACTATTTAGGATTGAGTATAAGAAATCAAAATCAAATCGATAGATATCTCAATAGAGACCGTAATATATAAAAAATCAAACGTTTTTCAGCTCTTCTTAAGTCATAACTAATGCCATCTTTTGGTTTATTATTATTATTAATAAATTAAAGAGTCATTGCGTTTACGATTGAAAGTTTGTTACGTAAATAATAGTATTTATATTTATTATTTAAATAATATATTTATAATTAAATATTAATTAAATCAAAATTAATTAATTTCAGAATTAAATAAAAGTAAAGTCGAATAAAATGTCAAATTATGTGAGGATTTGCTCGAAATTGGATTCGATTTGCAGCAAAGCATTGCACAAACTGAATGTGAATAACTTCGAAATGGATGTGAAATCGCTGTCGGATTCGGTCTCTAAACAGTTGAATATTAATGAACAACACTTTGGTTTGTATTGATTTCATAAATTTATATGACATATAATGAGAGGACATAATGAATAACATGTGTTGTGTGTCTTCTGCGTCAGACCTGATGTGTTTCGGACGAGTTCTCATCCCTCAGAAGTCACTGCAATGGTATGGCATCGAAAACGGGACAACAGTTTTCGTACTCAAAAAACTAAATTTCGATCATTTGATTAATAAAAATAATAACAATTGTATTAATGAAAATACAATTAAAGTAAAGCCTTCGCAATCGGAGATCCAGAATATGGTAATCGCGTTGAGAACGGCTCTAATGGACGCTTCCTTTCGGCAAATGTTGGATAAGTTGAGTGAAGAGGAGTCTAGAGAGAACTTAATGGCAGTGACGCCCGGACTAAGAGAAGACCCCATTATATTTGGTATACTTTCATATTCTCAAAGCTCTCAATTGTGACTCAAATGAAAGACTAATTGAATGCCTAATTGAATGTCTTAAATGATAGCTATATTACAAGATCCGGATTTGTTGACAACACTCACAGAACCCGCAAATATTCATAAAGTATTGGAAAGACATCCGTGTCTTTTAGAAGCGGCCACTTATTTGTCAGCCACTTTTCACGAGGAAACGATTGCCAACGAGACCAGTGGCGGACCGTCGGGTCCGAGTCTGTTAGGCAGAGGTTCGTCTCATTTCAATTACTCGTTGGACGCGATGTCAGACGACGAAGACATGAGTGAAAACGATTCTCTCGAACAACAACAGCCGCAAAACTCCACTTCAGATACAGCACAGCATTTCGCAAATATGTTGGTTCGAGCCTTTCAGTCAAACCAAACCAGTCAGAGCTCTGCCACTCAATCCACATCTCAAAGAATGATAACTCAAGATATGTTGAGACAAGCCTTATAACAATCATCACAATCATCACAGCCTTCCACCAGTTCTACGAGTCCTACAACCACTTCAACTGCTGCCAGACTTCGAAACTGGTCCACACAATTGCAGCAAATGAGAGATCTCGGCATTAATGATGCCATCGTTGCCATACGCGGAACCGCAGTCTTCACGACGGCTAACATTAATCTCGCAGCAAATCACTGAAGAAAAGAATCTTAATAGAGATTAATTTAAATGTAATCTAAATTATTATCTAATTTTGTGAATTAAAAGTATTGAATTACAGTATTTATTGCTTTGATTTATGAAATGTTTTTAGGAGTGAATGCATTGAAAGTTTTATCCAATGAATCATAAGTTTTCGTCAACTTTTCATAATATTATGAATTCACTACCGGTTTATAGAAAGGAATGTCTTATTCATTACATTCACATTTCAATTCATTGACGTAATTGTTGGTCAATTAATTGCAAACAAATCACATACAATTTCATTTGTTAAATATTTTTTCGTAATAAGGATTTCATTTATTTTAAAAAACACTTCAATTTATGGAAAATCAAATTTCAAAAGAATAACAAAAACATATTTTCGTAAAATAAACTTTAAATAAGTTAAAAATACAGAATATTAAAATAGAAGACTATGTAATAGGTTTTCCTGTATGTGCATCGTTAGGTTGTCAGCCATTTTGCTATTGAGTTGTGTTTGACTGAAACAACTGAACACTCATTCACTCATTCATAGAGTGAACAAAACTTTCAACAAATAAATTATATTTTCGATTGAATGACAATATTTTGGCGAAAGAAACAACTGATCCATACTTTGAATATTGAATGTTTAGGGAAAGCGGTGTTAGTCAAGGGTTAAGCCATTCAACTGCAGCAATGCCTGTGTCTGCGCCTCAGGAGAAGACGATTCTATGGCAGTCGCAGAACCAGTACATGGACTCCGGCATCCACTCGGGCGCCACCACTCAAGCGCCGTCACTGACAGGTCGCGAGACTGACGAGTTGGACAACGAGGGCATGAACTTCGAGTGGGACCCGAGCTTTGGTCAAGCCTTCAGTGATGAACAGGTGGACGAAATGAACCAACAGTTGAATCAAACGCGGTCGCAACGGGTCAGGGCTGCGATGTTTCCCGAGACGCTCGAGGAAGGTATGGAAATCCCGTCGACTCAGTTCGACGCCACCCAACCCACAGCCGTTCAGCGCCTGTCAGAGCCGTCGCAGATGTTGAAGCACGCAGTGGTCAATCTGATCAACTATCAGGACGACGCAGATCTGGCCACTCGAGCCATCCCCGAACTGATCAAACTGCTGAACGACGAGGATCAGGTGGTGGTAGGTCAGGCAGCTATGATGGTGCACCAGCTCTCCAAGAAGGAGGCGTCGCGTCACGCCATCATGAATTCGCCTCAAATGGTGGCCGCTTTGGTCAGAGCTATGTCTCAGTCCAATGATTTGGAAACCACCAAATGCGCGGCCGGAGTGTTGCATAACTTGTCTCAACACAGACAGGGATTGCTCGCAATCTTCAAATCGGGCGGAATATCAGCGCTCGTCAAACTCTTGAGTTCACCCGTCGAGTCAGTCCTTTTCTACGCAATAACTACTTTACATAATCTGCTTCTACATCAAGAAGGATCCAAAATGGCTGTACGACTGGCCGGTGGTCTGCAAAAGATGGTCGCACTCTTACAACGAAATAATGTCAAATTCCTGGCCATTGTCACCGACTGTTTGCAAATTCTGGCCTACGGTAATCAAGAGGGAAAACTCATCATTTTGGCCAGTGGTGGACCCGCAGAGTTGGTCAGAATCATGAGGTCATACACTTATGAGAAGCTCTTGTGGACCACTTCACGAGTGCTCAAAGTATTATCTGTTTGTTCGAGTAATAAGCCAGCGATTGTTCAATCGGGAGGAATGCAAGCGTTGGCCACCCATTTAAACCACCAAAGCCAGAGACTTGTCCTCAACTGCTTGTGGACATTGAGAAACCTGTCGGACGCGGCCACAAAACAGGACAATCTCGAGCCTTTAATGCAGGTTTGATTGAACCCTTTTATTGCCAATTAACTGAATAGTGTCTATGTCTGTCTATGTCTGTCTGTCTGTCTATGTCTATGTCTATGTCTGTCTATGTCTATGTCTATGTCTGTCTGTCTGTCTATGTCTGTCTGTCTATGTCTATGTCTATGTCTATGTTTATGTCTATGTCTATGTCTATGTCTCTGTCTCTGCCGTTGGAATGTTTTAACTCAATTTTCTTTATTATAGTCTAAGCTCTGGTTCAATGCATGACAAACGCACTAAACGAGAAAATAGCATTATTATGTCCTTTACAACATTGTATGTTTTAATTTTCTGGAATTGCTTGTAATTTAAAATTTGATGATTTAAAAAACACATAAAACAGATATTCAGTGTTTTATTTATTTAGAGAACTTTAGTATTATGGGTTGAATTTGATTTTATGTTTAAATACTTATTAAAAATGAATGTACTTTTCTATTTCTTTATATATTTTTTAACACCAAATATAATAAGAAACGAAATGTGGTTGTTATTGAGAATGAAAATGTTATATTCATTATTTTCACTTATATTAATAAAAACTTAGTTATGATGTATTCACGTCTCTTTCAATCGAAAGTTAGTCTGATTTTATAGAAATAGCGAATTGGCCAACAATCACATTTGAACATTTTATGGCACACTTGCAGTAGTCTTTCTACACATTTGGTTTCACTATACCATTGGCCTTACTATGCCTTTCCTCTTGAGATGCTATAAGAATAAATTGTTGGCTTCGATCTTAAGATAGGCCAAAATAATGTTAGTGTGACTTTGCCATATATTGAGTTCACTTCACTTGCCTGATGTCTCAGATAAATGATTTTCATGGAAAGGGGAAGAGGTTTAATGCAGGTCTAGAGAATTCCAATCTATTTCACATTAAGTTTTTTCAAAATACATTTCACTTTTTTTTATAAATAATTTATTTTTATTTCATATAATAATATCAAAACACACTTTCAGGATTTCAATGCTCTGAATTTATTTATTTATTATTTATATAAACTTAAACAGAAATTTCTTTTACAAATTCTCAAACTATTCGTGAAATATTTCCGCAAACGATCGCATGCATTGAACGAATGGCAAAACTTTTGACACCTCTGTGAATGATGAGAGTTACATATTTCTCGCTGAATATCCAACATCACATACACGTACATACAATTTCTCATTCAATTCTTCAAGAATGTGCTATTAGAGCGACTCATGACTGCCTCTATTTTCATTTATTTTGTAAATCCTGCTATTAATAAGAGAAAAGTGAGAAAACAGACCGGAATTTCGATATAAATACTAGAGTAACATTTCATTACCAGAGATATCATTTATAAATAAATAAAAACTAATGATAACTATTTTTACATCAAAAATTTATAATTTCACTCAATTAAAGCTGCATTGCGTTGTAAAGCTATTTTCAGTCGTAATAAAATTGTTGAATATATAGCAAGAAATATATAAATTTTTGTTATTTTTACATTTTGCAACAAAATATTTATTTTCCTTCATATAATGAGAGGGTGGCCACCTATGAGAGGGTTGCCACCTATAACAAATCGTCCACCAGACTCACAGAATTAACTGTTAGTTTCATGTATTACGGAAGAGCTTCTTCCGAGATGAGGTAAATCTAATGGAACAGTTATTCTCATAAAAAAATAATATTCAATCTCCAATTAATCCAATTTAATCTTGAATTAATTAAAGTTGCATTAAATATTTAGAAAAGCTATAAACCCTAGAATATACTTCATTAGCTTTTTTTAATTAAACTATACACTTCTTATCAAACTCAGCCTCATTTTTATTTATAAAAAAAAGTTCTTTCGTTAAAATAGTGCAGAACTCCATAAGTTTAAATATGTACAGATTAAGTATTAAAAGCTTATTATTTCAATTTCAATTTATTTATATATTTGTTTACTTAAGTTATTCTTACATTTGAAAAACCATCAAATTTTCAGCGATATTTATTGCTTAGTTGTTTTTAATCTTACAGAATGACTGATCACAAAGGTAGCAACCCTACTCGTCATTATATTAAAAATACTTGATTGTTTTTATTAAATTACTTTTTTATTAGAGATATAATAAAAGCAAAAAACTCGCTGAAGAGATTTAATTGTTATTCTTTCAGAAAAATGATAACAACGTATAAACTTTATAGTAAGAGAGAGTGAGTGAGTGAGTGAGTGAGTGAGTGAGTGAGGGAGAGAGAGAGAGAGAGAGAGAGAGAGAGAGAGAGAGAGAGAGAGAGAGAGAGAGAGCACTATATTTTTTTAGATAATAACATATAATAACATATAATACCGCACAGAAATTATTACTTTTGTAAAATTACATCTCTATCTGTTTCTGTCATTTGAGTAGTTTTATTAACTTTTGTTTTTCTGCTTTCTTTGCAAAATATAATAGAAGTTAAGTTTGAGTCGGAGATAAAGATAAAGCTTTATATACAGTATATAAAAAATAAAGTTTAATAGAGATATAAGAACTATAATAAACCACTTTTTAGCTCAAGCTTACAAAGCTAGAGACAGATACTATTTAATGAATAATACTACAGTAATACCTCGATAGAGTGAATCGCTGGGGACCGAACTCTAGTGTTTACTATAAAGAGGTAAAATTGTTTTTTATAACTGGGACTAAAATCCTTATTAACTCTAACGAGGATTCACTGTAAAGAGGTTCACTATAACGAGGTATCACTGTATCTGTTTTATTTGTATAACATTTTTTTATAAGCTCTTTAACGATAGTTATATGAGATTTACTTATATAAGAAAAAAAGTTCAAAATAATAGCTATAGAAAATACTTTTCAAATATAACTTAAACTCGTTATATAACTAATTATTTTTGTGTCTGTTATTTAAGTACATAAAAAATGTTTAAAATTCAATAATTACTTTCGATTTAATTATATCCACAAAAAGCTCATTAAAAGTGAAATTCTTTAGACATATCTTTTTTTCTTATATATGATAACGAAGTCATCTCATTATCGGTTCTCAAAACATAAAACTAATGTCAGAAAGAGTGTTAGGAAATATTTTTCAGTTCGATATTCACTGTTTATGTGACAGACATTATGAGTGAGAGAATAATAAAATAGAGACCTATTTTTACTACAATATGAAGAATGAGTTGCATTCATACTAATAATATTCCACATATGTCTCTATGAAGTCAAACATCATTATAAATAATTCAATTTTAAATATCACATTCAGTTAGTATTTTTTGTTACCAGACTTTGTACTAGACTTTAAACAATAGCAGTGTTTATGATATTTTTATGTTAATCGACAAATAATCTCACGACTAGTTTTGATTTGCATTAAATTCCAATAACTACCGGAATATTCTGTGTCTTTTTATGTTATTCTGTATATAATTCTCATTAAATCGCTTTTTCAAGTTAGTTAACAATTCATTTATGTATTCATTTAGACTTCAATTAAGTCTAAAAAATGCAGAACTTTTTATATTTGAATTTCTGATGAGACAATTAAAGTGAAAAAACTTGTAGAAATTTGTTTGCTAGCTCACTCATTTGTTTGGTCAGCATTTTTGCTAAGTTTTAGATTTCATTCAACGCGAGAGAGAGAGAGAGAGAGAGAGAGAGAGAGAGAGAGAGAGAGAGAGAGGGCCCCTACCCCTAAAATCAGTTACATACTATAAACTGGTTTTGTTTATTATCAAAAATTATTAATTAATTGAATACATAAATAATGTTTCCTTATATTGTGTATAAATAAATTACAATACATTTTAAATGAATTAATTAAATGAATATAAAATATAAGTTAGGCTTTATGTGATAACGAATACATTGATTTGGGTTCCTCTTGTTCGAGAACATGAGAGACAATGGCTTTCCACCCATTACTCTCCAGAATATAGGGTGTTATAGGGCGATGAGCTAAATTATAATGAGAAGTCATTCTTCTGTCTGTAAGGACTCAGTATTTACACCAGAATTCACGGAGAATACTGGAGTTATTTCGGTAAATTGCAGTTCGCCTTCGTATATATTCACCTCAATTGCTTAATTCTGATATAAGTAAGAATGGCTAGTGATTCGAACAGTAAAGAAGGGTTTGAAGCCAGGGCCGTGATTGTCTTTTTTAACGAATTGATTGTTTAGAGTTTTTCTTAAATTTTTAATCTTTTATGTAATTAGAAATAAGAGGTATTAATATAATTTTAAATATAACTAAAAAGAGTGAATATAATAAGCTAAAACTTACTATTTTCATTTAAAGAATTAGACTTTCTTTTTTTGTTTTGAGAATTTGTAGATAAAAATTGCTTTTTTGAGAATTCGGTTGAAACATGTTTTATTGGCTTTCTTAGAAGTGACTCAGGAATTGACTGAGGTTTGATCTGGACTTTAGCTGTGAGTAAAGTTTCCAGAATCGACCGAGAATTCGATTCTTGTGAAACTACCGATTCATCAAAAGTCTATTATCGTTGTGGTTTTTGATATAGTTGTTGTGGTTACAGAAGGAGTTGTGGCCATTTGTTCAGGTATCAATGGAATAGATGATGCTATTGTTATTGTTGTTGTAGCAGTATATTCAAATGATACATACGATTTCTGACATCAATTTTTTCATTAATAAATGTTTGACCATTACATCTATAATTGTAAACCAAGTTAATAATTTATGTTATCTATTTTAATAATTATTTACAAATTAATTCCAAATTAATTTAAATTATTTAAATATTCTATTAGTATAATATAGTTATTGAATTTATTAATTAATATATTTAATTATAAAAGATTTTTAAATGAAAGAAATTATTTTTTAAAAAAACACTTGTATTCACTATTAATAATTATAATAAATTGAAGGCTTAATAATAATTTTCTATATTGAGCGAAATATCATTATAATTAATACACATTATCATAGATAATGTTAATATATCATATTCTGATCGAAATAAAAAACACTATGTGGTTATAGTATTTTTAAAATCTTATTTTTGTCTATTTTATTAACACTTTATTACAATATGTTTAGAAGCTTTTATGGAGATGGATATTCCGGTCAACTCAACTCAGAAAATAAAAATAATCAAAACAATATAACTGCTATCGAAAGACTATGTAGTTATAAGGTTTTTAAATTTTTATTTTTTTAATGTTACGTGAAATTACGTGAATGTTACAGCTTTGACTTATGGTGTTGCTGGTTTGGCCCATCTAAAAACGAGATAAAGTGAGATTCCAGTCATTCGTCTCTTAGTTCTTGAATTGATTTTTCTGTGCCGGTATTCAAAACGATTGAAGGACACAATTTGAAGGACAAAAACAATCGACAAAACTTAATGTATAACTAAAGGCGATATCTGAAGGTTATAGTTAAATCATTGTAAGTATAATTAAATATTACTTGTTATATATTTACAATAAAATGAATGAAATCTTTTTCAAATTTATTTTAAATTATAATTACAATACTTTAGAAATAATTAAGTTTTTTATTAACATTATTTATTTTGCTAGTGTTTTATGAAAACTGAAATAAATTAATTAATAATTCAAATTAATTAAATAATTATTCAAATTAGGACAAAATGTCGAAACGCTGGAATGATAGCAATTCTGGTAATAAGAAAAAAACTCCTAATCAGTCAATAGTTAATAATGGTTTGCTATATTACAAAATAAAATTATATTAAAATAACGTCTTTTAATTTTATTTTAATATTTACAGAAGCTCTCAATCTAATTAATAATTACTCAGATGATTGCGCCAATTTTTCTAAGTATTAGAATGAAATTCATTTAATTATGAGAACTGTAATTATTATTATTAACAATAATATTATAATTAACTATAATAAATGCGCCGATTTGTTGACGGGTATTTCAAACGAAGAATTATTTGCCACTTTTATACAACATCTACAAATAGTTGAAGAAATTGTTATTGATGGTGATAAATAATTGAATATTAACAAATAATTGGTCTAACTTTAATTTTTTTAAATATTAGATTTAATTAATGCTAACGATTCTAATATCGCGGTTATTAATACGCAAGAACAAAACGAAATAATTAATGATATGCTCAATGGTATGTTATATTTTAAAATTTTAATTTAAAAAATATTAATTCGATTATTATTTGTTATTTAGATTCCTAGGAGTATATGCCTATTGAAGATATTATTAACCACAACGATTCGGGTAAACCTTCATTCATAAAATAGTATTCATATTTTTATTGATTTTATACATTATTTATTAGGCAATTACACTTTGGCCTCGTTTAAGCCATTATCCGCCCCATCTGTGAAACGTGTCATTGAATCAAACACCAACCAATTGAATGAAGACCCTAACTCAATAATCGTAACCCATCCGATGGCTCGGATGGGTTTCGATTCTGATTCGTCAATTCTAGTGATTGCGAGTCCGTCAAGTTTAGTTCAAGTAGGCGGAAGATTAACATATCCAACACCATCATCACCTCCCTTAGCATCACAAAAGGGTAACATTTTTGAAAACCAATTAACTTATTTGCATTATTATTTTAATACATTTCTAATTCAAATAAACTTGAAATTAAAACGGCTATTTTTGATAGGTCACTAGTTTTTAATGAGAAACGCACTTTACATAATTATCTCGACGAGGACAATGGTTATGAGTTGTATAATGATAGCATTCCTATTCCTGAAATGTATTTCATAAAAGGTGTAAAATTTAAATCTACACCAAAAAAGTAGAAATGGTTTTATAAATTTTATTTAGATTTCATAAACACGGATGATACTCAGGAATTGAAAGAATACATAAATACAATTTTTACATGAATTATTTATCTCTTAAATTTATTTCGAGTTTTATATAAATTTTTTATACAATTTCAAAATAAAGATCAAAAATTCAAGACTATCCTATTATTATTATTTATTTTAGATTTCACCGAAAATAATCCATCTCTTGATTCTGATAATACTTCGCAAAATAATAATAATAATTCATTAAATGTCGACATTCTTCGTGAAGCTCCTAAGCGTATATACGATCGATTTAAACGATATGAATACATATTAGACTTAGGCATAACTCACAATTTGGATTCTTTCTTACCAAATCTGCTAAAGGTTAACAAAGATGTTGACAATTTTTATTGCAGTATTATGTATCCTATTTTCGATAGCTATAACGCTAATGATTGGTATTCTGTTTATCTTAAAAATCGTGCACTAAACCATTCAAACCTATATTTATTGGTACGTATTCAAAGAAACAATTTTATGGTAGTATTATATTTAAATTATTTTTCTTGTTTAGTCGTTAAATAACATTGTTATTTCATTGAACACAACATAACAGTTGAGAAATAAATTACAAAATGTTATTTGAATAAAATGGTTTGTTATTTATAATTTAATGAATAGTTTTATATAAATAAATAATTTAAGCTTAAGCTTAAAGTTTAAGCTTGTCCTTCAAGTCGTCTCAGCTCTGCTGCTAATCGTCTTTCGTGTTCAGCCAATCGTCTTTCAAAAGCAATGGCTTGTTGTGACTCAACCTGAGAGTGAGGATGAGTTCTCAACTCGTGCAACAACTGTTCAATCACTTTCACCTCCCGCTCAACCTCTGCGGCCAAATGACCTCTTCCTGATCCGTGCAATTTAGCCAAATCTGCTTTAGCCCTCTGCTCGAGTTGATGTGCTCTTTCGATCAATGCGTGTAAATTACGTGAAAGAGCATCGTTATGGTTTTCAATTCTTCTTAATTCTTCAGCCAATCGGTTTTCGTGATGAAGAAGTTGTTCTTCAATTTTGAAATGTTCCTCGAGATTGAATTGATGTCCTTCGGGATGTGCTCTCAATTGCTTCACCAATTGTTCAATGAGATGGATCTCATGCTCGAGCTCTACAGTTAAGTGTTGTCTTCCCTGTCCATGAAGTCGTTCCAAATCAGCTTTGGCTCTATGGACGAGTGCTTCTGCTCTTTCAGCTAAAGCAGAGGCCAATCCTTGAGATTCGACCACTAATTATAACAAACATAAGAAATATTTCATTAATTTTTATTGCTATTTACTTTGTATATTATATCTTTGTTAATAATTGACTGATACAATTTATATATATTTAATTTCATAATATTTATTTCATATATCATTCTCCATACCATATATAGTTGCGACTAAAACAGACAAACTTAAGACCAAGAATTTCATTTTTAATTATTTTAACTTCAAAAGTCTTTTTATAAATTGAACACTTGAATTGAGATGATTTGATACAATTATACAGTTTTTCTTAGCTTTTATATTAAAATTTTAAGCACACTATCATTTGATGGGAAAATTTACAAACGGTTTTTTATATATTTTATAGGTGTTATATCTAATATCTTTGTTCTACGTGTGTGTGCACTGGAATTCGGCGACTAATTATAAAAAAGTAGGATATTTGTTAATAATCAAAATATTACAACATATGGATATATAATAACAGTATACGAGAGCTAGAATTAAATATTTACTCTACGCTATTAACGCAAAATTTTTTCGATTATCAAACATTATTATTACCTCATTAAAAATTTATCAATGTAGGAGCTCTAATCTTATATATTTATATACTCTACTGTACTTTATGACATTATATTATGATGGATATTAGGACCTCTTACTTACCCCATTATAATTTTATCATAAATGTTTTAATTAAATGTTAAAGACTTATTTTCAATAATCTTTAGCATTCAATCTTTGCCAAATATGCAACATTAAACTATAGTAATGTTTTTGTAACTGATGTTGCAGTAAAAACCCACACCAGCATTATGTCATGCACTGTTGTGGTGGCGGACTCTAGTTTGATATCACGAACTAACTGTTAGTCACAATAATGCGACGTCACAAATATGCTCACAATGTTTTCCCCTGTGCAGTAAGCAATGCTTGAGTCAATAGGGGAAACATTGTGGGGAAGTATTGTATGCACTTCTGGTAAATCCAAAAATTATCCAAAAATCTTATGGTTGCATATATGTGTTTTCTGATAAGGACCATATTTTGGCCCCCGTGAATACATGCATTAAATTAGCACAATCCTTATGTTTTTGTGGTTTTAAAGTTGGAATATTTTTTCTAATTTTAGAAATGTTTTTCATTTTAAACAACAAGTCATATAATAATTTATATAAGATAGACATTAAATGTATATTTCATATAATAATTCATGTAAGATAGATATTAAATGAATATTTCATATAATAATTCGGGAGACGACCACTTTATCGACAGCCACTTTATAGTGAGCTACTTTATCTAATCTGTTAGGTAAGGTTAGGTTAGGT
>JAUJYU010000293.1:0-14845 GCA_033995675.1 Nothrus silvestris
TACAGAATATTGATAAAAACATATTCAAAAATGACTGAACATATGATGTAAATCTATTAATGTTATATTGTCTTTGACTATTTATTATGCTTTTAATTAAATATTGGTTTTGAATAGTGAGTTTGGGTTATAGCAAATCTCGATTATGGCAACCCGTTTTTACAACCTGAACGACTTACATAATCGGATTTATACTGTATTTTGTATAATACTTTATAATAAGTTTATAGGCTTTAGATCAACGCTTCTCAAACTCGATTTTACGACACACTTGTGGGTCAGTTTATGATATGAGTTGTGCCCTCTCATCATATTTAGAAAAATAAATTAGTTTAAGTAGTACTTTATTATTATAGTGTTATTTAAGCAAAGTGTGCCTTCACTTCCAAAAGTAGTCAAAGTGTATCCTAGGCTCTAAAAGTTTGCGAACCACTATTTTAGATTCAGGTTATGTTGAGTTATAAACCAATTTAAATATTTTGTCTTACAATTATTGCATTAATTTGTTACGGTTAAAATGTTAACTTTGTTATATAATTTTGTTAATTAAGTAAACTTGAATTCAATTTCATACATTTTTAAGATCTGGACACCAGAAACACATTTTTAAAGATAAGGATAATAAATAAATATTTTTAGAAATATAATTTAAATTAATTGTCAAAGATCGAGCTTTGTATGTTAGTCTTTAATCTCACGAAGATATCTACTTTTATATCTTAATTGAATTAAAATTTAGGCAAAAATTTAAATTTAAATTTTTAATATTTTGGGAGCAAAATAATAAGCTTAGCAAATATTTATCGTTTCATCAGATCTACTAATTGTAAATATTGAAAGAATATACTCGTGAGTTTACATAAAATACTATATAAGTATCGCAGGATTAATTTGGAGAATATTATTAGAGGAACTCTATTTTAAAGCTAGTTTTACATAATGACATTTTGTCATGCGATCTGCTTTGAATGCAAGACCAAATTTATGTTGCAAGCGATTAATGGTTGTGACTTTTAATAAGCACTTCTCTTGTTATTATGTGGGGTTCATCAGTACTAATTTGACTCTCATTGCATTAAAGCTAATTTCTCTAATATCAATATTTCTCTCTTCCTGAATAACAGGTGCGGTATTCCATCTGAATATGTATTCTATTATAGAAGTCCATATCATAGGATGCGGTATATTCTCTCTTTTCCATTTGTATTTGGCTCTGATGGCGATAATGATGTTTATCAATTTGCTTTGTGCTATCCCTACACTTACACCAAACACCGCAATCGACTTCATTTATGGGCGGATTTTTGCACTAATAAGCTGTCGAATGGGTTAGACTCAGTGCAAAGTTTACGATTTGAGGTCAAGTCTATTGGTAAAAGTTTGGTGAGAAATACTTTAAAATAAGTTTTACAGTGATACCGAGTTATAGTGAACCTCTTTATAGTGAATCCGAATTAGTGTTAATAAGGAATTTGTTCCAATCATAAAAAACTAATACAATTTTACCTCTTTATAGTGAAACCTCGTTATAGTGAACCTCTTTGTAGTGAATCCTCGTTAGTGTTAATAAGGAATTTTGTCCCAATCATAAAAAACTAATACAATTTTACCTCTTTATAGTGAAACCTCGTTATAGTAAACATT
Source organism: Nothrus silvestris (assembly GCA_033995675.1). Taxonomy (NCBI): domain Eukaryota; kingdom Metazoa; phylum Arthropoda; class Arachnida; order Sarcoptiformes; family Nothridae; genus Nothrus; species Nothrus silvestris. The sequence goes on from JAUJYU010000293.1 coordinate 1,645, forward strand.
AGAGTTCGGTGCCCAGCGATTCACTATATCGAGGTTTTACTGTAGTTATCAAACATGATATTTTCATTATTCCTGATGTTTCCAAACACTGATAAAATTGAAAATTAGTTTTTATTAACTTTGAAACGAAACTAAAAATCGCTGAATATCTGACCGAAAAACAAATTCGATTTCTTTGACATAAATGGTCTCCAGTTTTGAGAGAAAAAGTTGACAAATTTGTGAAGACAGGCAACTGATTGCAGTCGTTTCTTCTCACAGCACAGATGTTAAATATGTCATGAGTTGTTTCCAATGCTAACTTACAAGTTGATATTCAGTCGATACCCGTGTCATTTGAAACAAAATTAAATTGCATTTCTTTGAGAACCACTTCTATAAGTAAAAGAGAGAATCAAAAATATGAAAGTTTAGCTATCTTTTGTCAAAATTTCTTTCTCTCTTTTCATTCATTTTAATTCACTCCTAAACCTAAATCTAAAAATAGAGATCATATTATTTGTCGACTTAAACAACAAAAGAATAGCTTCGTCTTCTATATTAAGCAATTTTGAACACCTTTTTAGAAGAGTAAAAGTTATAAGAAATCAAATGATTTGTAAATTTTAACAGATTGCTCTTATTTTTCTAACTTATAAAGCTTTATTATAATTCAGTGAACCTATTATAATGTCACCATTGATGGTATCATTTCTGGAGTAAGATAGCAAACAATATATTGAAAGTAAATTGTCTGCTTTTAACAATTGTGTGTTATTTTCCCGACAATTAAATATCTTCTAAAGAGTTGTACACTTTTCAAACTGTCTTTACATTCATATAATGGAGTCAAAAATGTTGTCTTTAGAAAAAGTTTACACTTAGTTTCTATTAACAATCAAAAAACACTTTATAAAAACTTTTTTAATAGCGTTCACTTTTTAAAAGATATTAAAGCTGTTAAAAACAGCTTTCATTCATATCTCTCAAAAAAGGTTTGATTTAGATTTACTTCAAACACAATCAGAAATTTCCAAATTATGTTAGTTTGATATAAGAAAAGGTGAGTGAACACAGTCTATATTTACATTGCATCTTAAAAAAGCTTTTAAAGCTAATATTTGTATTAAAAATATCATTGAACCATTTCTGCTACTTTAAAAATGTTTGATATTTTAAAATTTAACAATTTATATAAAATACAAAACGCAAACACGTGTCAAATGAAATAACTTTGTAAATAAGGGGAAAGCGATTAAAAAGTATAATAGTATTGACTAAATTGAATGGACTCTAGTTTAGGAATGTATAAGAAGTATCACCAATAATGGAATTCATTATAGAACTGTCAAAGTGTGAATGGCGAAATTGCTCATGTGAGATGATATATTGCTATGCTGTACTAGGCTATATTGCTATGCTGTACTATGCTATCTGATAGAACATATTCTTTTCCAAAATTGCTTTTTATGACCCCTCAAACTATGATACTTCTCTTGTTAGATATTTCACGAATAAAACTGCAATAAATGCACATTTTAGATGTGCGCTCAAAAATCATTTATAAAAATCAGCTTCAATTTTATTGTATTTTTTAATGGTTTACAGGAAAAACACTTCAATTATATTTTGTATACAATATTGTTTGACAAATAGATGATAAATTAACGACTAATTGTCTTTCAAGATAAGTTTAGTTATCTTAGATGTATAGCAATGTATAGTAAGCTCAAAAGTGACTCAGAGTAATCGTTATTATGTTATTCAATACATTAATAATTTATTGGTAATCAATCAAACACAGTGTTCAATATTTGATGTTGTTTTCCATTATTTTGATCGTATAGTAATTCATTCTTAACCTAAAGTCGTTTTCTTGTTTGATAAATAAAGTTTATATTAAGGTTCGGTTCTTTGCGCTTCATTTAAGACCAGAAATGGCTACCAATTTATGATTTCTTCAACTCTTTATAGTCTGTGTTGTTTTTAACCTATTGTTTATATGATTATTATATTATACTTCAAGCTGGTGTACGTTCACAAACAATCAAATGATGGTGAGATCGTGTTTCACTTTAATGAAGCACTTTCTCAGTAGGACCTAAAGGGGGATAACATTATATGAGACTCCATACTAAGCACATTTTATCATTACAACCTTCTCTTGTTTGCCACAATTCATGGCAGTAAAGTATTAGACTCGTTATATCTGCCAAACAAAAGTGAAATATGTCTTTAGTTTAGTTGATTCTCATTAAACGAGCCAGTCTTGTGAGAGCTTCGCATTACACTCATCTACGATATAGTGAATAATAGCCATTCAAAATGTTTGCATAGCTTACTTCCATTCAATGTTTTACTATTTTTTCCTGCAATTCTTATAATTACAAAACTTATTATCGAAATCAGAGTTTCTTAATTTAAAACTAAAATTATTGCCTTAAAAGTATTCATTAATTTGTATTAACTTTAATGTAAAGAATTATTTAAAATCTTATTTAATCTTATAAATATAGAGGTATAAATCTTATTTAAAAATAGAGACAGACAGACAATCAGTTTCAAATATAATTTTGTATTCAAATATTTAATTCACATAACAATTACGAGTTAATACAATTTTCAGAAAACAACAAATATTAATATAAGTTTACCAAATAATGCGCACTTTTAGATTGAAGAAATAATTTGAAAAATAATTAGTTTTATAATTAATTCTTACAATGACTATAATTTAAATTTATCTTTATCAAAAAACATTAAACCCACACTATATAAAATGCAACATAGATTCAAAAATTTTATTTCACATCACTTGTGATAATGAAACAATTGAATCTATTTTATGAACACCTATTGGAAAGAATAGTTTTAATAACAAAAGCTCTTATCCCATACAAAGTATTTCACGGTAAATGCTTATCACATTGTTTAGGTTCACATTAAACTATTTTAAATACATTTCAATACAATATTATGCAACTAATCATACGATGCAAAAATTGATAGAAAAGTCATTAACCAGAAACAAGTGTCCTATTTTGCAATTTTTAGACACTTTATTCCACTCCTGATGTCTAACATTTGATTTAAATAAATCTATTTATTAGAAATTATAAAAAATTTATATAAAATTTTATTTTGTTGTATTTTATTTGTAAAGTATATATTTTATAACCTGTTATAACTTCAAATTAATAACTAATTCAAATCTTAGGTCTAAATAAATGCTATTGACTTGAAATTTGCAAAAATCATTAACTTTTTTAATTTAATTTAAAATATAAAAACAGAAAAACATAACAAAAGAGAAATTAAAAGTTACCTTAAAAGCTAATAGAAAAGTGTCATTAGATCTTTAAAGAGATTAAATAAATGCAATTTAAAATATATAAGTTTATAATTAAAAGAAGTATTTTGGATAATAGCAATAATTTCAAAGATGTTAAAACATTATTGCAATTGGAAATGAATGCTAATTGCACTTTATGTTTAAAATATATATTTACATATCCTTTCAGATATATTAATGGCAATTAAAGTTAAACGAGATGTTGAATTATGTTTTTAATGTTTAAAGTTGTGTACTTTAAGAGATCAATGTTTAGCGTTGACATGAAAAACAAAATTAATGTTCGCTATCCCTTCAGCTGTTAATTAGACCGATAGATGATTTAGAGTTAGACCATAGTTGCGCGACTGTCTCCCTCAGAATTCCTGGTGGGCGAAATCCCTATTGATTCTTCTTCTATCGAAACACTTTCGAGCGGTATCTGTTGCATAATAAATCATATATATATAAGGTATGGCAGAGTATGGGCAGCTATAATAATTGTTTCATATTAACTTATATATTCATTAATAATATCAAAGTATTCTCTATTTAACCCTTTCAGGAAATTGTATCAGACAGTTATTGAAATTTAATACATTCTAATATTAGATCTATAATTATTTTCACTGTAGAGCTATAAAGGTTGATAAAGAAGTAATTTAAGAATTGGTTTAATTTATAGATTAAGTAATAATATGCTATCATTGAAAATTTAACAAAACAATTTATTAGCTATTAATTTAGATGCTATACATAGATTGTATAGAAGGTGTATCGGCTAAATAAACTTTTTTAATTTTATTGTTTAAAAATAAAAGCATAAATGGGAAATGTGCAAAACCTCTGCGTGTGCAAGTGGTTCTTTTTCTTGTCTCTTTTTCCAAATTTTCTTATCTTTAGTCGATTTTTTAGGTTTAGTTGGTTTTAAGTCATGAGATGGCAAAGTGGGCGAACGCCTCCATTTCAGTTCTTTATCTGGCAGGGGATGTGTTATAGACATTGCAAACTGAATACCTTTGATGATAACCATTGCAAGTGCTCTGAAAAATATAATAAATTCTTTAAACAATCATTTCTTCTAATCACTAAGATTTCAGTCAAACCCATTTTAATGTATTTTGAAAATATAAATTTAATAAATCTAGTATTAGTTGAAAGGAGTGTCATATTTAAAATTTTAAAATTAGTAATTTTCGCAAACAATTTAGTACATCTGACATGACTGACGTCCGTAAAAATCGTGGGATATCTTTGAGATCTACTGTACAGATAAATGAAGAGTTTGACTGGATTTGTATTCTTATGTTTGTTTGATATGTAGACTCACATTGCAATCAAAACACAAACCATGTAAAGCTCCATTATATAAAAGTTGATGTTATATTAGAGGTAATGTTATATCACTTGGTCTAAGGGTGTGGCAATTGATAGTTATTACTATGCTATACACTCAATATGATATCACAAAAAATGCATTCAATGTTATGAACATGTATTGGGAATACTGATCAGCTCAGACGTTCACCAAAAATAATAATAACAGATCATTGTTCAATCAAATCAAATAAGATTCCATCATAAAATTGCAATGCATTGCATTCTTGTGTAGATATATTACTGATTCTTTATTTATCTCTTCAGTAAAGACTTGTTTACATTTTTACTGCCATTCAGAGACTTAACTACAGTTTTTTGTCTATAGTTTCTATGTTATGTTCAATTGTAAAACAGGTTGTGATCGTTGGGCGGTATCAGACCTCACATCGTATACCTGACAGGTATTAATGCTGAACACTTCTATTACAAGCATTCTACTAAAAAATGCATATTTTATATTAACTTTTATAATAATTCATTCACTCAGTTGAACATTACATGATTTTAATAAAATTCATTTGAATCAAAGATACTTACTTTTATTTTTAGTTTTACTTTTATATAATATTGTGCTTAAATGGGCTTTAAATTTGATTAAATGATACGCAAAGCAAACATTGAGCTAATTTCTAATAATTAAGAAATAAATCATTTTAAAAATTAAGTTGAATTAGTGTCAGAATAGTTTTGCAATTATAAAAATTAACAAAATTTGAAATATAGTAAAAACTGAAGTAAAGAAATTTCTTATCTCAAACAGTTATAGCGATAAAAATCTTGAAATATGAGATCCTATTGAAAATGTTTAAAAAATTCTATTTTCAAAGACGAAATTAAACATAAGCTACCAATCATTATTTGATCCAAATTTTATGTATAACTCTAGAATGACCTAAAGAATTTAAAATAAAAATATGATAGAAGCTTAAGAATAAAATTTGCCATTTTATAATTTTTCAGTAAATAAAATATTATATTGTACTATAATAATCTCTTTCACTATAATTATCTTTTAGCTCGCGTTTCAATTAATAAATAAATATTTAGTAAATAAGTGAAACTTGAATTCAATACTTATGAATGAATTTGAATTTCATGTAAACATATTCTCAAACATATACTATTGATATACAAATAAACAACATATTCTTTATGTCCATTGTCGTATTAATATATATTCTCAGAATTGTCGTACGGACAGACTTCAATTTTTTTAGTAGTATAGATTGTATTGTATGTATTGATACATACGGGTCAGTAAATGTGAACATGAAAGCAGACCCAAAATATGCAATCATAACACTGCTCGAGCACAAAACATTTGGAATAAATTTAAAGTATATTTGAATAATATAGTCTTGGAAAAACAATACAAAAATTTAATTAGATATATGTTCGCAAAGTGCTCGATCACCAATTTTTCTCTGAGCGCGAGCAGGAGCACGAGCATCACTGCTGTACATATGACACATATAAGTGTAGCTGAAAACTGATTTTCACCAATTGATGAAAATGAAAGTAAAATTAGAAAAATACTGAAAGTGAAAGGAAAGCGTAAGTAGATCTTATGCAAGTGAAATAAAAGTGCAAACTGTTAAATCCTTCGTCTTCTACGTGAGTGAAAACAAGAATATAAGAATAGCACAACATTTCACGTCTTTATTCTTAATTCGACGCTTAATTAAATTACTTTGAGTCCTATGTGTTTTTGTAAAAAAAATTATAGTATTTAGCAGTTTTCGACTATAATGTTTTGAAAATCAGAAAAAATATTCTTTAAAATAAATGTTATCTAAAGGGTTTCTAATAATAATTGCCCATTTATATTTAATATTTTGAGGATTATCTTCGTTGAGAGTAAAATTTTTTCAAACTGTTAAATGTCTTTCAAAAGGATTCCAAAACAAGATGAATATTAGTCGAAAATCATCTAAATTTAAGGATTGATTATACAAGTCTGAAAAATAATTAAGGTTTAATAAATTAAACCAATTGTAATTATCGATATTTGAATAATTCAATGTATTAATAGGTAATTATATATTACTCTAATAAATAGTGATACGAAAATGAACGTTTAACGCACGATATCATTACTCGGCGACATTTTTGCATGCGAATTTTGACGGTGTACCTTTTTATTGTCTGAAATTGTACAGTACTCTTAAAAATCTTCTATTTGATGTCACATTTGGCTTGGGATACAATTAGGCTAAATGCCTGTTATATACAGTATTTCTGATTAATTCGTTTAATCAAAAGTGTAGAAACGAAATCAAAACGAAATAGTAGAAATTATTGTAAATGAAAAATAAATTCTTCAACTTTTCATTGTCTAATTTCCAATATTGCAAAAATGTTAAACATTATACCTTATTAGATAATCTACAATTTCACAAATATTTGTGATCGAGTCTTTAGCAATCGTAATGTATCGTTAAAATGTGAGCCGATTAGATTCTATTGCATAAAAATGAGTAAAACCAAATACAGTACTACATTATCTATGATACTTGATCTATGTGTACTGGCAACTTAAACTTACTGGTACGGGTAATAATGAAACTTACAACTTAAAGTACACAAATATATTAAAAATATAACTCGCAATCTAAAAGTTTTGTATTATGGAATAGAATTAAGAAAATTAATTTTAATATCTAAAAGCTGCTAATGAAATATTAATAATATCTTTTTAAATGCAATTTTAACTATGATTGCATAACTGTAGTTTATTTTTTATCTCTCAAATAAGTTTTAAACTGTAGAAAATTGAGAAAGAGTTTAGGATTAATTCATATAAGTTAAATGCGCAAGTTAATTTATTTTCTATACATAAGACACAGTCCAACCATAAAACATTATGATTCCAACGGCTGCATTGCAGTCAAAATATGGTTTTAATCAACTAAATAAACGATCAAATCGTATAATTTATTCTTATATATATTTTAATGAGAAATATATTTATTTTCTTAATGATATCATAATAATTAGCCTAAAACAACTCTTAATTATGTTTAGTTAATATTTATTTTAATATAACATTTTTTGTTCAGCAAAACAGAGAAATCCATTTACTAACTATTGGTAGCAAACAATTACATGAAGAGTCATCTAAAATAAAACCAAAAATAGTTATAATAACAGGACGTGTTCATCCATCAGAAACTCCGTCGTCATACGTATGTGAAGGCACGCGCTTTTTAGATTAATTTCATTAATTGCCATGAATTTTGACCTAAATTTAGTTAATGATATTTTCCCCGAAATTAGGAATAATTAATTTTCTTCTAAGTGATCATCCAATGGCTAATTGTTTGCGACGATATGTCACTTTTCATATAATCCCAATGATTAATCCAGACGGAGTCTTCATTGGCAATACGAGGTCTCATTTACATTATAGCTTATATTTCATTATTTTTATTTCAAATGTGATCCAAATATTTAATAAAGAATTTATTTTCATGTAAAATGAAAGTTCAATTTTAGTTATTAAAGCTATACATTACCAATATTTGGGTCAAATTAAATACTCAATACTACATTTCAGGACATTAAAACTCGCCAGGGCAACACACACTCCACATTACCTCTGAATATACTGTATTCTAAATGCATAGCATATTACTAGATCCACAAATAATATATACAATTTGTACAGCACATTATATTCACAGGTAATGAGGAGTGTGTGTTACCCTGGCGAGTTTTAATGTCCTGAAATGTACACGAATAATCCAATTAATGAAATATTTGATTAATTATTGCCTTTACATTCTATTAATTAGTTTATTTGACTAATTTATTGATAAGTAATTAGCTTTAATAGTGAACTTTTACTGCAAAAATTCTTTAATACTGCTAAAAGCTTTCTCATAACCTTAATTATTACATAATAACAATAATTAGTGCGAACTGTTTTGTCTTAAACTGTTGAGAGTAATCTTTCAAATCATTGCAGAACATCCGTAATTGGCAGTGACCTGAATCGAAGTTGGCTCAAGTCTTCACCACTAATGCATCCCGAATTAGTGGCAGCTAAAGAAGCACTCTATCAAATAACCGAAACATCAGTGAGTTAGCACAAAACATTATACTCGCCTTCTCTCTTTAGTTTCGTTATTATATCGAATAACTGTCTTCCATCACTACTTTTCTGTAACTAATATGAACTTAAGAGGAATTGTCTGATCGGATGCAATGCCCAACACTTGAATGAAGTACAGGAATCATGTGATGAATTATCACAAACGAGAAAAGTTTTAGACTTATTATTGATTTTATATAGTAGTTATCCATACTTTTTCAGCAATAATTAATTTTAAACATTTTTCATTTATAGTATTCATAGAATAAGAAAAATAATTTAATAAAGAAAAAACATTCTTAACGTCATTAAATTATGTAAACTAATGTATTATTTCCCAAATATTATACATCAGATACAGCACATCCTTCTACTTAATTGCAATAATATTTAGCCAAGCAATTAATTAAACCATCCTCGGAGTCTATAGTCTCAAATTGTGAAATCAAATCTACGAAATAAATTATTAAATAAATGATCATTATTATAATGATCATTTATAAGCTATGAGACATGTTTTTTTGTCGTTTATTACAATTAGTTTTTGTGAAAATGTTTAAGAAAGAAGATGTGGACCTATATCTTGATTTGCACGCACACACCAATATCTTAGGTGCTTGTATTTATGGTTTTCGTAAAGATGATGTATTTGATATGGAAAGACATGCACTATTTCCAAAATTATTAAGTCATATGGCGGATGACTTCTATATTGATAACACCATATATAGTAAAGAACAGCCGCAATCCGGAAGTTCCAGAGAGTAAGTGAAAACTATACTTATACTACATGTAGTATCATAATCATTGTTTTCATTTGTTGTTTTGCAGTTATATGGCTTCAATCTTTCATAATAAAGCCAACTGTTATACTTTGAAAGTAAGCTATTATGGATATTACGATAAGTCAACACTTGGACACACTATAATTCCGTATACTGAAAGCAAATGTATCCTTTCTGTGAATCTTTAGTTTAATCAAAGTTATTAGTAAACCTTTAAATTATATCATATTTAAATTATTTATTCAAATTATTATCTTTATTATCTCTCACTCATCACTGATAACATCTGTTAATGATGTTAATACTGTTCATTAACTTTCACAAAACTATTAAACTTGGATTGTTTGATTCGATAAAGTGTTATAAATTTTAAAAACCTCATTCATTTAAGCGTAATTCTATACAGAATTTTATAAATTTTAATCAGCAATGAGATATCAGAGTTACAATATTGCAATTTTGCAATTCAAATGTCATATTAAGTTTATTTCTAAACTTATTTTTCAAATAAGTTTATACCATTTAAACTTTGATTAAATTTTTAGTTTTCATTGAATAGAAAAACTCCAGTAAAGTCCCTCGTTTGGGACCGAAAAAAGTTAAGGGTACTTTATATGGTGGGACTTTAGAGATTTATTTTAATTTTTAAAAAAGATAACATTAATGAATATTTAATAAGTTGTAAATGTGGGCCGTAGAGAAAAAAGCCGGAGAACCGCTGTTATAAACAATAATGGTTTGCTAAGGAAAGTATAGTTATTTTTTGTAAAATTGTGAGGTGCAATCAAACACATAAATTGAGGTTTAAAGTTAATCTTTTCTGCATATTGTGGGTGCGGGTTATACAAAAGTGCGGAATGTCTAGATTTAAATTCCGGATGTTTAGACACTGATACATTATCATTAAATTTATGAATTAACTAAATAAGATTATACAGTTTATGTATATCATTAGAGTGTGGAAAAACAAAAATATTGCGATCCGCATCCGCCCCCATCCGCCAGTCCTCATATCTGCACCCGCCCGCATCCGCTAAAAATTCTGAAGCGGATATCCGCCAAATATCCGCAAATATCCGCTTTTTAATTTCTTTATTAAAACTCAAACTAAAGACATACATAATAATACTCCAAGACCTCAAAATATTATCTATATTACTACCATGTATTAAACCAATCAAAGTTAGGTCTTATAACAATTTATTAATTTTATTTTAGATCTTTTATTGATTAATGTGAAACCAGCGTAATTAAAATGGTGTTCACTCGATTTAGAGCTGAAATAGCAAATACTCGTTAGAATGCGAAAAATTACTATAATTACTATTACTTATGTTTATTTCAATAAATTAAAATGTTGTATCTTGCATCAGGGTTTGTCTTATTAAATAACTTATTTATAATTTTTGCAAATATGCAAATAACTTGATAATTGCAAATAATTATTTGAAAAAAGTTAACAATACAGTTTTATTAAACAAATAAATGTTAATCTCAACACTAATTCTTAGGCGGATAATCCTAAAATTATATGGCTTATCCGCAACCGCCCGCAACCGCCAACTTTCACAGCCGCACCCGCGGATTGGCGGATATCCGCCTTTTATCCTCTGAAGCGGTATCCGCTTTCACCCTCTAATTGTTATATAGGCATATAAAATTATTATAGAGGAAAGTATTTCTATATCTTTTATGAATCTTTGTTAAAAAGTGGAAATTTATCCTTAACTCAAAATAAATTGATATAATTTAATTTGATAACAGATATGCATTTAGGAGAAAATATTGGAATCGCTTTATTAAATTGTTATCGAACTATTGGACACATTCCATCATTAGAGATACCCACAGAAAGTCTAAGATTGTTGTCACACAGCGCTGATGGTACACAATCACAAACAGATAATGTCTGCAACTTTTTCAAGCTGTTGGATCCAATCAGTAAATTAACAGTACAAGAAATGGGTGGCAGTAATAATTAATTGAATTATAAATGTTAATAACTGAGGCTTGGGAAAATGTAAAATACATATTTTCCCAGTAAATGATATAAATTTGTTGCATAAGTTTCACAATTTTTTTGAGGGTAATTATAGCACATACTGACGGCAGACAGACTGATCTATATGCTTACTTAGTTTTTGTTTAACATTATGAGCAAGATTGGGACCTTTAGGGTCAACCCTAATTAACCCTAATGTGATCTTAATTTACCCTAATTGAGCTAAAATACAAAATTCATCATAAATGGCGTTAAATACAGATATTTGGCCCTAAAAGAAGACGAAATTGCTTTTAAAATGTTTTTTCAACTTAGAAAATTTTGAAAAAATTCAATTATTCATCAAATCTACTAAATTATATTTACCGACCATTTGTTTAAAATTGAAGGACTCGAAGCAAATCTATTAGTCTGACATCAATATAAATTCATATCACAGTTTATTTAAAAAAAACTTCAAAACTAAACTATAAGATAAGAAAAAGTTATGAATTGGTTAAAGAAATAGAAAGGCATTCATGAAAATAAAACTCTCTCAATAATATTTTAGACTAGTAACAGTCTGTTCGAAATTGGTCAGTGGCCACTTCGATAATACAACTACTTAAATAAAACTTAATCGCCATCTAATAGATAAACAAAAAAACCAATTTTTCTCATAGAAAACCACTAGCTCGGTAACATTTTGCCACTGGTCAATTTTGCTAAAATAAATGCCCAGTGGACACCTTTAAGGTCATGAAGGTTATAATGATACCGGTCTGTAGCCCTTTAGTTTAGGAGTCTATACGCGAACATACGTACACAGAAAATTCTTAGTAATATATTGGTATAATACTAGTAGACACATTTGATGCAAATAAGTTTGATTTGAGACTAGAGCAGATTACAGACAGAGCTCGATTAGTATATGCTATACAATTGTTTAATATGCTGTATGTAGAGGTTGAATGATCTTTTGCGTTAACTAAAAGAATACTGTACTTTGATGTATGCCTTGTACTGATATGAAAATCGAAGCATCAAAAAATATTCTGTAATTTGCTTTAAAAATGCTCTTTTGTATTAAGAATATATGCATTTTGTGAATAAAGTCAGTTGAGAAACTAATATACAAATAACTAAGATAAATAATATTATCAAAAGAAGCTTAACCCTAATTTCTAGTTTGACCCTACGATCCGACGACCCACACCCTAATTTTGGTCCTAAAAATGCCATTCTTGATCATGAGATGTACTTCATTTGATATTTATGTAGAAATGACAATGAATATACTGTAGAATTATATTTATGTGAATTTAGTTTTGAGATAATTTCAAGAATATTGATAAGTTATCATTGTTAACTGATAATTGATTTGATGATAATTACCATAATTATCATAAGAATAATTACAATTAACATATAATACTGTATAAATTAATTATATATATTATGTATAATTATTCAATAATAAAGCCGAACATAATTTAACAAACTTTACAAATAAGCTTAAGATAAGTGATTATTAAATTTAGTTTTTTCTAAGCGCTATCCATTTGATGTTGAGATTCTTGAAAAAACTTTTGCATTAAAGTCTAAACTTGTAAATGAACTATAGTTTTAAATAGTTTAACTTTAAATGTTAT
>JAUJYU010000294.1:0-14831 GCA_033995675.1 Nothrus silvestris
TTACAAAGTTCTTAACAGTTTAAAAGCTATTATGATGTTTAAAAATGTTTATGATGTTTAAAAACTAAGTTATTATTATATTTGTTATTTGAGAATACATTAAAACTGTGAGAGAAGATGACAGAACAAACTAAACAACTGGTTGTGACTAGAATAGTACATGTAATTGATGTAATTATTTTGGTTGTGGTAATTGTATGACCTCATTAAATAGTATCTTCAGTTTATGGGAGAAGATGTCTTCTTATGTTTATTGTTATTGGTGTTGAGTTATTGCGTGATTAATTAAAAGTAATTTCTGGTTCAAAACTGCGTATGAGGTGAGGCATGAGAACTATAGATAGTGCCACAAACATAATGGTTTGGTTAAATAATTTATGAAATATAGTATTATTGAACAACTTTAACTGTTGGAAGAGAAACTGAATTTTTTCACGATGTTAACTAAAGGATAGACTGTCTCTTCTTGTCTTTGAAATAGAAGTTGAGCTGATATGCTGTTGTGCGGCAAAAATAAGTGAAACTTTGAAGTAAAGCTTTTACGCTACATTATAACTTTTGACAAACCCCAATCCCTAAGCATTAGACAAATCCCATAAGCATCAGAACTATGTCCGAATATAGGAGTACAGAACTGTACAGAACTGTACAGAACTCTACAGAACTCTACAGAACTCTACTGTACACTCACTTGCATTAAATTTGATGCCAAAGGGAGGAGAACTTGCATAAGAATATAAAACTCAATACAAGGTTTACTTTTGCTAAACAGAGAATTTGTCCTCAATTTATAGTAATTGAAAGTTTATTTAATCGTAAATAATTAATTATATAAATACAATGCATAATAATAATGTTCTAATTAAATAGTTTAAAATTAGTAAATAATGTCGTTAAAAGATAACTATCAATAATTACATAAGAATGAGCTTATGATTCAAATATAAGAAGAATTTAGTAATTTCATTCGTAATGTAGTGAATACTTAAATTTTTATGCGCTTCAAAATGCAATTTAATGCTTGAATTAAGTTGTAATTAGACTTTGCTTATTAAAAATTGATAGTCGTGTTAGAGTTTACCCCATAATGTTTTGTCAGTTAGTATTTTGTAGTTCTGCTGATTTGACTGACTCTCCAATCGATAATCAAATGTTGCTCTAAACAAACCCAATGTTAGCAAAAGTAAAAGGTTTACTCATCAGTCTTGTGGTTAATTCTTTGAAAGCGTTAGTAACAAAAGCAGCTACAGGTGAATAACATTAATTCTAACCATATATAGCTTGAGACCATTGAATGAACTTAGAAGAATGCTTTGTGAGATATCAGTTCCACTTAGTTTTGCTTTCATTGAGAGATAGAAAGATTGGAAGGGAATGAGAAAAAGGGAGAAAATAAGACTAAATCAGACTTTAAGAAGGCTTGTATTTGTAGATGGAAGTAAAATAAGGCAGTTTATGGCTGGTGAGTGAAGGAGAGGGTGCACTACAGATATAGTTAGAGCATGAGTGATGCACTGATTTTGATCATATAAAAGAATGTATTCCTCCTGGGAATTAAATGCTGGAATCCCATTGAGAATGGCATATGAGAAACGCTATACTGCATGCATGGCTATATTGGCCAATGCATTGCACACATTCAACGTACAGTACAGTTACTGTTAATGTCTTACAGCTATAGCATTGTAGAGATCCGATCCGATGCTGCGCTTTAGTGACGTCAAAATCGTGGTTACGTTGTAATGCTTCAAAGTTCGGTACATACACTGCATTGAACTCGATTGAGAACTTGAGAGACATGCTGCCAATGCTGCCAAAGTTACCAATGTTGCCAATGTTGCCAATTCTGATGATATTGTACCGAAGCGTCAGGAGGTTTGAGCCAAGTCTATCATACCATTCAAACTGACAAAAAACGGGATAAACACCAAACAAACAAACTCGAAAGGGAAAGCGATGTCCGATAGAGACTTAATTATATATGAGAGAAGAGAGCAGATTAGAGTGACACCAACTGCTACCACTTCATCATCAATAACAACAAATGCAAGTTCAACACCAACAGCAAGACGTCGCAAACAAGCAAAACCTCGTGCCTTCAAACGTAAGCACAAATATAATTTGTCCAAAATATATAATAGTTATTATTCTCTGTTATGAGAACTCTATTTAAGTATGTGAAATGGGAATAAGATTATACGCCAAACCATGTGTTCTGCACTAGACCTTTGAATTGACTAATGTTTGTACTTTTCTCATTCATTTATGTTTCAACCAATTCTATCTAGAAATGCATCACGTCTTGAGTCCCTTATCGTCGAGTGACGATCAAAATGATGAGAACACAAACGAGTTAATGGAAAGCGAACCTCTCATCACTGCATCATCACCTGATTTATCAGAATCATCACTGCCATCATCACTGCCGTCGTCAACATCACAAACCAAACCCCTTTCGGCTCAACAATCAATGCATTCGACTGAAGAGCCTCATCAACAAACAGAAAATGGTATGCATTATATTCTTAATAAAATAAATAAATAAAAGCTAATACGAATTTAATACAACGTCTTGTCAACTGCTTTAGAACTATAGTTTGCATACGTATATGTACAGTATGTAGTGCTAGAAAAAAGAGTTGATAACTTATAACGTAATAAGTTATAACTTATACATCAATAACTTATATGCATAAGCAATAAGCAGATCATTTCTTAGCGTATTTATCGATTCGTAATTTTCATCTTTTGAAAAAAGTTTGCAAAAGAAAAAAGAGAGAGAAAGTGCGATTCCCAAGAGTTTAGTATGGCTTGTTATCACTGTTAAGCAGCAGACTTTAGGAGCCGCAAAAAAAGCTTTTGCAGATATGCACATACAGTTACCTTTGGGGAAATCATAATTTTGCTTTTGCCAGAAATGTTCGCTTCTCTTCATTTGCCTCTAAATTTTTGAGACTTTTGACTTTGAAGAAAGGGAGAGATAGAAAAAAGAGTTCAGTCAAAAAATGCTTTAATTTATTCAAATATCAAGAAAATGCTAGATTCTTTTTATCACACCTTCACTAGAGTTACACCCACTCATACCTTACTCTTGTGCCAACAGTTAATGGACTCAATTATTTTTTAAGGATTTCAGTCGTGTCACCAAAAGCAATATAAACTAATGCATTCATTTCTTACATATTTATAATCATAATTTTATTTTCCATCTTTAATCTAATGTTTGAAAAATGAATGCTCAATGACTTTACATTTGGTGCCAAAGGCAAAATCGAATGCAGTAGTCAGTAATTTATGACTCCAATAGTTACCTTTTCTACGGTTAATATGCTATTTAAACAAAGAAGTTATCTTTCATGACGAGAGATAATTAAGGTTTTTTTTGATTAATATATTCTGTCCTGTGTTTTATTGCTTTGACCTCAAATATTTATAATATTATAGTTACTAAATATAGTATATATTTGTAAAGATTAAACACCCCCACAATTTCTGCCTCATTACGACATCACTACGTGCTCTACTAATTAGTTGTGAAAAACTAAAGGGATACAAATGTAGGGGTATTTAATCTTTAGAAATAATCTCCACTTATTATGAATTAATATTTATGCTAACAAAATGAGATCTTCTATTGTGCAATAATTTTTGTTGAAAATGTTTAACTCTAACTTTTGTTAAGAAAGAGAAGTTACCTGTGCTTATACTTGAGTACAATATATTGTTGACTAAATTCATTGAATCTATGTAATATTAATCTCATCTTTATATTCTAAACCGCTTTAAGGAATAAATTATTATTCTTTAAGTGTTAACTATAAACCGCAATCTTTCAAAAATGTACCAAAAATAAAGTAACACAATTTATAGCTTTGCTCAAATGCGAGTCTCAAGAACTAGCTTTCTATGTCTTTTACGAATAGTAGTTTCGGCAAAAATCCATACATACTTCTAGTTTGCCTTTGCCTTCATCTAAACCCTCAGGGAATAGAAGTTCTGTCGTCGTATAATTTGCATAGTAGTGTTGTATGTGTTCAGAGCCACTGAGACATACCTATGACTGCACGCGTTTTCATTTCTATGGTATCCGTTGGCAACAATTCCCAAATGACACCATCACAGATATGTGTTTAATAAATAAATTCTCCAACATTTTTTTCTAGGAAGAGAAGGATAAGATATGCATGCTTTCCATCTCATCTCTTGGGATTAAAAGAGTTCGCTCTCTCTCTCTCTCTCTCTCTCTCTCTCTCTCTCTCTCTCTCTCTCGCTCTCTCACTCACTCTCACTATCTCTCTCGTCATTCATTCTTCTAGTTCTCTCTCGTATAGTATAATAAATAGGAAACAGACATAAGTGCATACATTTTGTCAGAATATTGTACGAATCTCTCAGTCTCTCAATTTGTTCGATAGGAAAGTAAAAGTTGATCTCAAACTATTGATGCACAGAGTATTATATTTTAGAGTGAGATGAGTAGAGCTTTGCTCGCATAATGCTCTCTTTCGCCTCAAACCTCATGCATGTTTTGATTAGAGCACCAGATTATGCATTGGTTTAGGTGTATAACAGTTAGGGTAAGCTCTTCTCTAAGGATAGGAAGTGTGAAATATATTATGGAATGCATAACGATATTGTTCCCTTCCCTGCCTTAAAAGTTTGAGCAAATTTTCGAGTCGCAAACGCCAAATCCCTTGAGAAACACAAGCAGAACGATATTATGCATATTTTAGTTGAAAGGCTGCTTCTCTTTTCTCAATTCTGTAATGCTATGCCTTTACTTTCACAAAGCTCTTGAATTCATCTTAACTTATATGCTATATATATAAAACTGATTCTCATGTGAGTTCAGTACATCTGATGATGGCATTATAGTGAGACCTACACTTGATAACTACAATATATATGCCATATATGCCGACTTACATATACAACAGAATATTCAGCAAAACTTTTCTCCCGAAGATTGCAAAACTCCAAAAGAGAGCTTGAATTAAGGCAAAGCTTATATACAGTTAGTGTGTTCGACTTCCCGTTGGTTCTCTATTCCTGTTGGGATTCGCTCGGTGTCCCCCACTGTGCACTGGACTCCTGCTGGTCAGCGTTGCTTTAGACCGCTTACTGGGTGCTCTGCCTCAGTATATCTCCCGCTGACTTCCAAACCAACACTGATCAATATGTTCTGTACATATCTTTATTTTTGCAGTAGAGGACGACAACTTCATTATCATGTTACCAACTTATGCAGATGCAGATCATCTCCAACACGAATCAGGTGAGACTTGAATGCCATTCAGATTCACTTTACGGTATATAACACTTTAAATCATAACATTATCAAAATAGTAGACATAAACAAATAGTGAACTTGTACTTTAGGGCAAATATGTTTTAAGATGTGAATGTTGTGAATGTTTTTGTTTTGAGATGTAAGTGAGATGTTGTAGGAATGCACTAAAGGTAATGTTCTGTGTTATTATTATTATTACTATTACAACTACTGTATGTTCGTAAGTGAGTTGGTTTGCACACTTTGAGCCATAGATATTGAATGAAAGAAAGGAGAAAATTAGTCTTAAAAAATCTCATGAGTATTACATTCTAGCGAACAATACCAAACAATACGCTATTACATATCTTCTGGACTTGAAAGTCTCAAATGCAAGTATCGCTACGACATCTTCAATGCCTTTGAGTCCAACTCTGGCACAATTGTATTTACCCCTGAGTCTCATTAGAGTGTTGCCAAACTTTACTTTAGGTTTAGAAGCATCTGATGAGATGCCATATATATAGCAGTAATAGCAGATCTCAAATTGTTAGCTTTCTTTGGGCGACCTTTTATGGGTTTCAAAGATGTATGAGTTGTGTGTGGGTTCAACTCAAAAGTGGTGTTTCAATGAAATCATATGAAATTTCAACTTTGAGCCAATACTCCAAATATAATGAGTTTACAGTACAGTGAATAAGATTGCATGTATTGCTATTAATATTACAGATATTATTATTACATTACTATTAACTTCGCTATAACACTATAGATCCTAATTCAATTGAAAGCTTAATTAACGGTAGATTTTTCCCACGCATTTCTCATATGAATACAGAAACCATGAAATCATGAAATCATGTTATGCATGTTTTACTCATTTTATATAATACTCTTTTTATATTATATTATTTGCAAAAAGAGGAGAAAGAGAGAAATGGTTTTATCATTTGCTACGATATGATGATCACCACTCAATAGGCATCTATAAAGCCAAGTCATCGTTGCGCTACCATATAATTTAGGGTCAGTTTCAAGCAGATGAAGCAGTTGTTCACTACTTATAGAGATCAGTCATGCATGAGGTGTGCATGTGTTCCTCTTCATTGATTTAAGGCTTAGATTCTTCATAAGAATCGAGAGACAAATTCAAAGGAGTCGATAGGATAAGGCTTTTTTTATTTAATTCTTTTTTATAAGAATTCAAAAGCCATCACTAGAGTGATAGCTATTACTATCAATACTACTACTTCTACAACAACACTACGACGATGACGACGACTACTACTACTACTATTACTACTGTATCATAACTAAACACAATCTCTTAAAAGCACAAATCAAACACTTCCTGTCAAATTATTTTCTTGAAATTAATTTTTCAAATTCGAGTCTCACCCGGAACTGAAGATTGATTTTTATCATTTGATGGGTTGGGATATAATCATAATTGTAGTTTCTCTCTATTTATCTCTTATATTCCCTTTTGCTGTCATAATGCTTGGCGACGTAGTTGTTGAGTGTCATCCATGGTTGAGGTGCAAATGCATCTAATGCTCAATTGCTCTCATTGAATGCTCATTCGTGTCTCTCTATCCCCATCATCGTCTTCCCCATTATCTCATTTCTTATCTTCTCGATTGCGCCCTTTTTCCGGTTATTTAATTCTACTTTAACCCCATTTAATAGGCGACAATTCAGTTAATGAGTTTAATTATTATGGCTTTTGTTGTCGTTTGTTTGATAGTAACTTATATTAAAAGTTTTAAAGCATATGCTTATGTACATCTATTGCGTGTCTTGATATGGACTCTTCACTGATATAACAGGCATAACAGGCATGAGAGAACTGTTCACTGAATTAACAATAGTAACAACTCTGCAACAGGTCTTTAAACTTTGGCAATAAGTTTTTCAATGCATTTGCTTTTTGTCTTAGTGTCATCTCTTGACACGCATCCCATGACACGCATATCACATCTCTCTCTCTCTCTCTCTCTCTCTCTCTCTCTCTCTCTCTCTCTCGCTCTCGCTCTCTCGGCCTGTCTGTATGTCTGTCTGTCTCTGCCTCTGTCTGTCGGTCTATCTATCTCTCTGTTTGTCTCTTTTGGTCTTTGTCTCTCTGTCTATATATTGTGTTCACAATATTTTGTTCATTTGAAACTTATATTTAGGAAATAATAAAACTCTAACTAACATATATCGAAGTCTACTTCAACCCGAACTACATTAGATTATTAGTCTCGTGAACATAATTAGTGCAAAAAAAAGTTCGTTGTCTTTGGGGGTCAAGTAAGGAGAGGACAGGTTCGCGAGATTGCGATTTTCACAAACGTTAAATATAGCAAATAATAACTATCCATTTCTTTCAAGTGGTGTAAGTCTCACAACAAGTCTTTCGATATCATTGTTGCGAATCTCTTATAATAACCGGAAACCAATATTTTGATTGCGAGCTCTTGAAAGCACTTTTGGCTCGCGTAATGCTTCTTGTGTCGCACCTATTGCTCAACTGATACCTGCATTTGCCATCACTTGCCTCGAGCTATACTAACATTTGGTGCTCTTTTTCTCTAACTTTAAGACAGTTTTATGGCATTTTTTGGCGATCCTTAGCGTGTCTTTTCTTGTTTTTTATTTCCACTTTTCTTTATTTCGTATAATTTAGTGCACATTCTCTTCACGAATAATGTTTTGACAATTGAACCAAAAATAATTGCAAATCAGAGTCAAATATTTTCGAATCACTATTTCATTGGTTTGTTTCATGACTTGTTGTGTTTCTTCCAAATATATCATTCATAGAGATGACAATCAATGTGTGACTCGTCTCTCATTCATACAATCAGTGATGGCTTTACTATCATTATTAGTTTGGCTGCTATTTGACTGTCTGTTTGAGTGTGAGTCGACTGAATGTAAGCAATTTTGCGTTTGACCCTTTGATTGAGACTTCACGGGTGGTCAGTGTGAGGGCTCATTACATTTGAGTCATAGCATTGACTTCTTTCCAAAAGAATTGTGTCCGCGTTCAGCATTCGGTCACTCATCAGATGCACGCAAACCGATTCGCATGCATTGCTTTAGGCGTTTCATTATTGTTGCTTTAATTAAATTGGACTAAAGCCCAAACCTATTGAAATGCGAGTCAAAGTAAAGATTCTGCCAAAAAGGCATCTGATGTGATGGTCCTAAAGATGGGGTTCGTTGATGTCCAGGTGTTGTTATACACATTGTTGTGTTGTTCTCTATTCTGACTTTATTGTAGTGAATGTAAGTACAGTACTGTATAAGTTAGATGTGTTGGTGGTGCGCATCTAAAGCCGAACGCACCCACAATTCAATGTCAATCACAGTTGACTTCAAGCCACAGATTGAGATATTTAGTCGAGTGGAGAGCAATGGGGAGCAAACTTTTGGGAGGGGTAGGCATAGAGTCAGGTCAAAAATTTGGAGTTTTGTGGATTGTTGAATATGTTGAATGCATGTTAGGCTAAGGCCATTGCCAGGTATTAGACATGCTTTATATACACTGAGTATACCCTCACAATCTATCTATAAGTAGAGGATATACTGAACTCTTTATAGTTTTGTAACCAAAGACTGGCGATATTCCAAAGTTTAGGGTCACTATACGAGCACTTCACCACTTTGATGGCCTGTTCGCCTTTCTCTCCACCCAATGAGAGTCTGATACCCCCACTCCTCCTCACTTCCACTGACCGAACTCTACTATAATAATATACCATAATATAGCGAACTTGAGCTGTGACTATGGGTTGGGCTATCTTCAGGTCCCGCTAAGAAGTAATAGAGTGAGTCTTTACGTTATCTTCTCAAACAAGTCCAATGCATAGTCAAGTGTGGATATGTCTTGTGTATTAAATAAGTTTGATTTTTCAAAAGTATACTCAATCTGCTAAACACTCAAACTAAAAGCCAGTTTGTCTTCAATGAAGTTGATGTAACTTTTTATTGAATAAGTTGTGTGTCATTAAATCAAATTTAAAGTTCATTACTTTAAAGTTATTTAACTCATAACTCAGTAAAAACTACCTTATTTTGAAATGAAGTCTCAACTGTTGAAACCTCACAGTTAGTCATAAAAGCTATTATTAAGTTTATTAAGAGTTAACTATTAGTGTTTGTTAAGAAATTTCTAATAATTATATTGTGTTTGTGCTTGTATTGTATTAGGAATGACAACGCCGTGTAGTCCTACAGAAACCACAACATCAAGTGAGACAACATCTTCTTCAAGCATTGATGAGATGCAGATGTCATATACAATTGGTGTTACCGAAGGCACACCATATCCGTGTACTTTCTGTGATAAAGCATTTCCAAGACTTTCGTATCTGAAAAGACACGAACAGGTAAGAGAGACGCCAAATGAAAGGCACAATCATTGTGATAGTTGTGCATCTATTCAGTCATTCCCATCTGCTGCGCCTTTGACTTAAGCATTTTAACTCATGGGATACAGTGACCCATCTGTCCCACCCGTAGCGACACTGTCTCCCGAGTGATCGTCCAAACCATATACCTTTATCTCTATTGAAAAGTATTAAAGATTATGCCCTTAACTATACAGCACTAATACATGAATCGCACCCCACACCAAATGCAGCAGCAATTCAAATGCGATGTCTTTATTAAGAGCGGTGGCGGTCACCTGTTTTGCTGGAAGGCATTTCGCTATTTAGAACTGCACTAACATTAACTTTAGTGAGCCTTTTCTCTTCTTTCAATGCAAAGCATGAGAGCTTCACCCATAGCAAAATGTTTTTACGCTTGTTGTCCTTGGGCTGGAACAGACTGGTCATCAATACATGAGCACAGGGCTGCTCAAAATTAAGAAATCAACCGAAAGCAGCCCTAATGAACTTGAAAGTGAAGGCAAGGGGAATCACAACCACAATGAGGATGTGTTCAGTAAAAAAGAGGGATACATTCGCTTAGAGATAGTTTGGAGGGGGAATCAGCTGAAAAAGACCACCCATATCACCTGCAATTATACCTGAGGCTGCAATGCTGAGGATGGGGTGCCTCAACCACTACCACCCGCTGTGTTTCCGATTAAAGGCAGTAAATATAGGGCAGAGCATATTCAAACAGCAAATGACTAGAATCGAGCTCAACGTGAATGTCTCAATACTAGTCAATGTACTTCCACTGCTGTCTTAATTATCTGCTGCCAAAATTCTGGAACTGAATTTTAGACATCTCTTAGATCTCTTCATTTCGTTTTAGACTCCATTCAACGCTCTATCTCTTAATAGACGCGTAATTTTACGGCAAAACTTTTGAGCTTTAAATTTTTGTAATTATCTCTTATTTACGGTTCTTTAAGTTTATTTTTTTGTTGACTCCTTTCAGATACATTCAGACCAAATGCCATTCCGTTGTGATTATTGTCAACGACTCTTCAAACATAAAAGAAGTCGTGACCGTCACGTCAAACTTCACACAGGTATACATCTTTTTGATTACTTTAGAAATATTTGTTATAAATGATGCTCTCTTACAATAAATTGGAGTATATTTTGTTTTCTAAAATAAAAAAAAATCTCTTAACTCATTGATTAAATAAACTTTTAATTGAGAACTGAAGGCGAGATGAATACTTATGAAAACTTGTTTATTTGTATTTAAACTAAAAGGAGATAAGCGTTATCGATGCTGTCATTGCGAATCAGCCTTTTCACGCAGCGATCATTTGAAAATTCACATGAAAACTCACGACCAAATGAAGCCATTTCAATGCGCGATTTGCAACCGAGGATATAATACCGCTGCAGGTAAGCAACCAGTCCGAATAGTTATTCATATATCATTTTACATATAGACAAGTACTGAGTATTCTTTACAAATATGTAAGCAACCAGTCCGAATAGTTTTCCATACATCATTTTACATATAGTCAACTACAGCATTCTTTACAAATATTCCTCTCATCATTTTTTCTAATAATTATTTTAATAAATTCTTATTGCTTTATAACAATAAAATACAATTTAAAAATTCAGAACATAAAGATATTCAATATTTATTGTTAGCGATAAATATCAAAAAGTTTATATCTAATGATATATAGAATATCTACCAATAGTCTATTAAGTGCTTAGTTTGTCTTCAAAATAGCCCTCACAAGTCATATGCAAAATCACAAAAGAAACAACAGTATAACAAATGCTGGCATTAATAACAACAATCTTAATAATAATGGCATTACAAACAATGGAACAGTTAGTAATAATAATGATAATAAAAGTCTAACTATGAGCACAAACTCATTGAGGCACGAAATACGCGGCGACACTCCAACCAATAAGGTATTAAAGCTTTAATTTTTTACACATTAGATAACATCTTATAGACTATACTATAGAAAATTGTTTAGAGTAATTAATATTCGCTTCACCCGATTATGTCCTTTTAAGCCGTGTCTGTTTTTTAAACAATATCTAAATTGGCAGTCATTAAAAAAATATGAATATATATGTTATTTAATATATGCAGAGTCTTAAGCAAAAAAGGTGTTTATTAATGGTTATTAGTTTATTAGCTTATAATCAAATGCGTTAGAAATGCTAAGTTTAGTTTTGCAGCGCTTATAATATCTTAAGAGGAAAATATGTAATTTATTCGAGACATTTATCTTTTATGCAAATCAAAGGTAACATCAGATTCAGTGAACAGAAATAGTATGAGTCCTACAAATAACACTCCATCACATCAAGACCAACAACAGATACAACTAACGTGTGGTTTTTGTGGAATAAAGTGTAGTTCACTGGAGTCTCACATAAGACAAGCACATTTGCATCATTTGCTTTTCGCAGGTTTGTTGCAGAACTCTTTCTGTCAGAGCGCACTTCCCAATTGGCAGCCTCTGATGCCTCCGCCACCCATACCTGCTCTGACGCCTGCAAATGAGTTAATGCAAATTCGTTCGAGTCTTCCAAACGGGTCAACATCTCCGCCGTCGCCCAAAAAGGCAAAAGTAAGCAAATCTCCAATGATTGTCACTCCGACAACACCGACCCCATCACAACCTACACCTCTACCACTTCTATGCAATCAATGTTCTCCATCGCCGGCATTCCATGATTTCGAATCGTTTCGCATTCATCTGAAGTCACATTTAATTGCATCCCAACAACAGCATCAAAGCCATCAAATGGCTGTTCATCAGCCACAATGTCCGCATTGCGGAGAGACGATTAGTTCCGACTTAGAAACTCATTTACTGAATTGTCATATGGGAACTGTTACTACAAACTATGGTTGCGAGTGTTGTACTAAAATGTTTACAAAACCGGATGAACTACAAAAGCACTTAATGGACATTCACGCGCATCATCTCTATCAATGTTCGCTCTGTCGTGATATGTTTGACAGCAAAGTCTCAATACAAGTGCACTTTGCAGTCAAGCACTCCAATGAATGCAAAATATTTAAATGTAATCTTTGTGGTGAATATTGGAATAATGAACACGACTTTAAACTTCACGTGAAATTAGTTCATTTTCAGCCCAATTCTCACTTATCTCCAGCTCAGCCACAATTGGGGGCCGCGTTTCCCTTATTTGGCACTAAAGCCTACTATCGGTGTAAATACTGTTCAGAAGAATTCAATATTGAGTATCTGTTGGACCGACACATAGAGATTGAACATTCGCATCAACAAAAACTATCCAAAACTAATGCACTCAATATCGAAAAGTCTCCAACAATTACTCCAAATAGTGTAAAACAACAGAAGAGAGGTCTTCATCATCTAAAATGTGAGTTTTGTTCGATCAGTAACTTTAAGAGTAGTTCCGAATTGGAATCTCACATAAAAAGTGAACATAAGTGTAATAATAGTATAGCTATAAATACAATGAATAAAATAAACAATAAGTGCAACATTTGCGATGAATTATTTTCTTCAATCAGCGAATTAGCTGAACATAAGCTTAAAAAGCATTGCATATTCGGTGCCTCCCAATGCCTTCAATGTCACGCAAAGATTAGCTCCAAAGATGATTATATGAAACACTTTGTCGAACACAATAACATAAATAGCTTGACTGACTCGACAGCTTTGAATGCATTATTTCCTGTGGCGTGTGTTGTATGTAAGCAAACATTAATGAGTGAACTCGAGATTCATTTGCATGCGAGGTATCATTGCGACCATCGCAACAACACTAACACTACTGACAGCTTTCACTCCAATAGCAGTAGAGATGCCGAGAGTCCTATCGTCTCCGAATCTAAACTAAACTCTATTAAAACTGAATCAGACATTAAGAATAATAATAATAATAATAATACTGATAATAAAAGTGATATAAATTGTAGTAATGGTTCACCAAAAATAGATAATTGCATTGTTGACTCTCCAGACGACATGACAGTCACCAAAAAGAGATATCAGTGCATCAAATGTCAGGAATCGTTCGGCAGTGAGTCCGAAATCAAAGAACACGTTCACCAGCATATGATCAATGAAGGATCCATTGAATGCAAATTGTGTGATAAGGAGTTCGACACTCCGGCAAAACTTCA
The DNA here is from genome assembly GCA_033995675.1 of Nothrus silvestris. Taxonomy (NCBI): domain Eukaryota; kingdom Metazoa; phylum Arthropoda; class Arachnida; order Sarcoptiformes; family Nothridae; genus Nothrus; species Nothrus silvestris. The sequence continues at coordinate 13,829 of JAUJYU010000294.1, forward strand.
GTCGCATCTCATCGAACATAACTTCAATGGTGGCGATGAATACGAGTGTAAGTTATGTAATATAACATTCAACTCATCACAGCTTCTTCAGGGACATATGTTTGACGAACATCTTAATGATAGGCCGTATTATTGCGGTCAATGCCAGCAGAAGTTCTGGTTTCCCACAGAACTCGACAATCATTCAATGGTAGAACACGATGACAACCAGTGCGACATCGACTGCGACAAGTGCTCTGAGGGATCCAACGCTGATATTGCCAGTGATGACAGGTTTAAGTGTATTGAGTGCGGAGAAGAGTTCTCAGAGGAATCCAATCTTAAGCTTCATCTCAAGTCATCTCACCATCACTTAAAGCATTTCAATAATCAATCCATTAATGAGAAGCGTTTTTCATGTAATGTTTGCGGCAAAAAGTTTGCGCGTAAAGAGATTCGTAAATTGCATTACAAATCACATCATTGCTAAACCACTGCTCAACTAAAGAGTACAGAATATTCCTACTCAATAAGTATTGCTAACTATCAGCTAACTATCTCTCACTATCATCTCCTATATTCTCACATTTCATACACTTATAGACATCAACTTATATACTGAATATAGACATCAACTTATATACTGAATATAGACTTTTCTTCTTCTACTGACCACTTCTCATGACATTTCTATTAATATTACAAAACATTAATTGTCATTCGAGTTATTTATTCCTATTTACAAATTCCTGAACAAATCAAATATTTATTTTTAATTTTAAGAAATTTATTGTTGAATTATTTGTAATTATAAATAAAAAATAAATTTAATGTTCTTAAGGGTATATTTATGTGAATTATAATAACAAGTTTGAAATGAATAAAATTAAAAAGTTATTTAATGTAGAAATCAGTAATGCTGAAAATCATATAATATATAAGATTTTATTAAAGGTTTATTTTTGGATCAAAACTTTTATTTCCTATAAATAAAGATAAGTATAAATTTATACCAGAAATGCCA
>JAUJYU010000295.1:0-14824 GCA_033995675.1 Nothrus silvestris
CAGGATTTTAGGTCAGGGGGGGCCAAACCATAATTTTACTGTATTATACTATATAAGCCTATATTAGGCTTTATTCCTACAGATCTACAATTAAATGGCCAAAAATTTCTGGGGGGCCATGGCCCCCTGGCCCCATAGCTGGCTACGGCACTGGGTGTCTTGTAATACTAAATATTGTATGTTGAAATAGGCTTGAACCACCTTCATTAACTCTATATTAGTTAGCTTTTGATTTTTAACTAGTTAAAGTCAGGTTAAGTGTGCCTCAACTCAAAAAGTTTGTTTAACGCTCGTTTAGTATATGTTAAATAAAATATTCTAAACTAAAACAAATCTTATAACAAATTAATCAAATTCATACCTCTTTTCGCAATGTGTTTGACATTTAATATCTGATTGTATTTCAATTCTTTCCAATGTTTGCTATTTTAGGAAAAATGAAAGAAAATTCACTTTAACTGAGAATAACGTGAATTTCATTAATAGATTGAGGAATAAGGGATCTCTTCTATATTTCGTACTCAACAGTCAATGTGGGCTTCGATCCAAATGTCATGAATTGAAAGTTTGAAAATAACTTAATCGAAACCTCATATTTCCAATTAAAACCATTAAATTGAGTTCTGTCAGACTTGTTATCAATTATCAAATAATTGTTTTTTGTATAATTTTCTTTATTATTAATTAAGACTAAGAGATCGCAAAATGCTTTTTATTGATAAGTTATTAAGAAATACAATGATTGGTAAAAACAATAATCATTTATCAATTATTATAAGAAAGTTTGAAAAGAAAATTCCAAATTTAACAAAATATGATTGAATTGTTGATAAAGCATATCATTTCGGCGTTTCTTCAGCGCCATTATTAGGTGAGGGCTTATTGGAGAAGATGTCTTCGACCACTGCATCGATGTCTTTCTCAGGCGTGTCGTCATAGAAATGTCTGGATCTGAGATGTTCTTTAAAACTCTTCTCGCAATCGATTCCTATAATACAGAGACAAATGGCTTAATAGTTATTGAAATGATAGAAACAATGAGTAAATGCAATACCGAAATCACATTTAGTGCACTGAAAGACTTTCTTGCCGTCGTGTTTACTGCTTTTCTTCACGTGTCGGTAAATGTCTGTCAATATGTTTCCGACATAAGCACAATATGGACACTAAGAGAGTCATCGGTGGACAACAATTTGGACAACAAATTACAGTCAAGTCATCATTGAAAACATTACAACTACACATACCTTATATTTGGAGTTAGTGTGGGCTGAGATGTGAAACTCCAACTTTTGTCTGTTATTAGTATTGAAACTGCAATGAGGAAAAGTACACTTCAAGAGCTCATCCGTGACCACTTGAGGAGAATATGTAAAAGCAGTTCCAGAGCTGGAATTGTTGCTGATTTCAGTTCCAGCGGCGGATAGTATAACAGTTTGAGTGCCTCTACTGCTGGAAGGCTTATAAATGGATGTAATGAGCGTTTCTTTTGGTATATCAAAAACAGGAGCTCTTAATTTGTTGAGTTTTTGTCTTTCGTGTTCGTGACGGTTATGAGTCTTGAGGTAATCGATATGAGTGAAGAAGATATCGCATTCATTGCATTTGTAAGCGTTTTCTTTAGTGTGATTTTGATAAATGTGAGGATAGATCTCATTGCGAGTGAGAGCAGTGCCGTCACAGATCGGACACATATAAAGGTATGACGAGTTCGGGTTTCGCGAACTAAACATATTCGGGTGAAGAATCAGTCTTCGCTGATTCGGATGAGACAACTTGTGGTTAATCGTGTGCAATATTAGCGACACTTCAGACCTGGTCTTGAAATCGCATTTATCGCACTCAATGTCATCGCTGACGACGTTGGCCTTCAATGCGGTCTTGATTTTGTCCAATTCGTTCTCTTTGAGTCTTAACTGGTTTTCCATTTGATTCCTTTCTTTCTTGAGTTTCTCTAATTCTAATTTCTGCAGAACTGCAACGCTTTCTGACTCTCTCTTCTCTTTCAGTCTTAACTCCACTTCATTTCTAAGCCTTTCATCCAATCGTTCTTTTTGTCGTCTAATCCGTTCCAACAGTTCCTTACTTTCTCTCAACTGATTCCTCAACTTTTCGTTATCTTTTTGGACGTATTCCTCATAAGTCGAGGCATCGCATGGATTGTTCTCTTCGTTCTCAACGGCTTTGCGTTTTCCTAAACTGTTATTCATTTCTAAATATTTAATAATATTTAAAATCAATAATAATTCAAATCTAAATCCAATTCAAATTTAATCAAAAATATAAAAACTTTCAAAATTGATTTAATTATCTTTTGATTCACACAAAAGCGGCTCAAATGTAAACAATTGTAGAGAATATGAGGTTTAAAAATGGTTGAAAATAGGGTTTTCAAAAGTGCAGAGATTTCACCTCTAATTCAAATGCTTTAATTTGTACACAATTTTCAATTATTATCTAAAAAATTAATTTCAAATCATTGCCAACGCATTCAGATTCACATTTAATCTCAAACTTATTGGTCAACAAACTATTTAAAGTTTTATTTGAATAGTTTATAAATATTTGATAAATACTCATATCATTGCCACTCATTTATTTCATAATAAACTTACTTTATTTTTAAACATTTCAATATATTTTATTATATTTTCATTTTTGAACCCTTTTTGAGGGAATGTATTCACATTTCATTCATTAACGAAAACATCAAAGCCTGGTCTTCAGCCTATCATATGTTTTGCTTATATTTAATAATTAGTTAATTAATTGATAAAAAAAAGATCAATAAAATGGCAAATAGTGTCACAAATCCGAGCGATATATTGGAGACAATGTTAAGTGGAGGTCACGTGACGTCAGAACAGTGGCAGACATACAAACAGATGAGATCTGGAGATCTCATATGCAGTGACAGCGATGCCGAGTCGGGCGATGATTCCGAGGATGACATTCCTGAAGAGCCCAACACTTCCATGGCTTCCAATACATCGAAAGACAAGAGTTTAAGCGATAGTTTGGTCGAAATCGCAGAGACTTCACAAACAAATGCGACGAAATGGGATTCAGACATAACTGTCCGATATATCGATGGAATCATTAGTTTCAATGAATTGGCGGACATTATGGAGAGGACTGAAAATAGAGAAGACATCGACAATAGGGAGTCGAGTATTGCTTTCGAGAAAGAGTTCTTAGAAAACGAACAAAAGAATAGAAGGAAGAAATCTCCGAATAAGAGCAAAGAGACTGCTTCCATCGCTTCCACTTCCAAAGCGAGTCAGTCTTCACGGCCCAGAAGACGACTTCCGCGTGATTTACAGGGCTTAGTGGGCGAGGCGAACATGATGTTTGCGCGCGGAGACCACGAGGAGGCCATCAAGATGTCGATGGAAGTGATCCGACTCTCGCCTAACTCTCCCGAACCCTTTCAAACGCTTGGAATGATTTATGAAGAAATGGGTGACGAACTGAAGGCATTTCAGTATCTATTGATTGCCGCATATCTGTGTCCGTCTGACGGCGACGGATGGATTAAAGTTGCGGAAATGGCTAACGAACAGTCCAATAGCAAACTGGCGATCGCCTGCTTTAGTAAAGCGATTAAAGTATTTCCTAATAATATAAACTTACACTTCGAAAGGTGTCAACTCTATGAAAAAGTGGGTGACATGAAAAAAGCTCTCGAAGGCTATGAAAACCTTATGAAGGCTTTACAGCCAAGTGATGGTGAACTTGCACTCCAATTGGCTAAAGATATAGTGAAAATCCAATACAATAACGGAAATATATTATCAGCGATTGAAGTGATAGAAACAGCACTTGAAAAACATAACTCTTTCGTTACATCAGAAGAAGTGAATGTCTATATTGAGCTTTTGATAACAAACAAACAATATGTGGAATCACTAATTGCTTTTCGAAAATATTGTGGCGTAAGAATATATAGTGGAGGACATGAATGCAGTCAATTGACTCATGAAATTACGAGTAAATGCGATCTCACTATACATCTTATATATCTTGTGCTTCCTATTGATTTGAGAGCAAAATTGATAGTAAGCCTTATAAACTTGCGTTGTTTGCTATCTGTCGACGAATTATTGATAGAAGTCCTGAACGAAAGTCCTGATGAAATCGGAGACCTCTATCTCGATATTGTGGACGCTTTTATGAAAATAGAATTATACGAAAAGGCGAAGTTTATGGTCGCAAAGCTGGTGGACTCTGAGATGTATAACGTGTCAGACGTTTGGCTACGATATGCGAAATGTCTGGACAAGACTTCAGAAATAGAAGCTTCAATCATAGCGTACTCAACAGTGGTTCGATTGGCGCCCAATAACTTCGAAGCGCGTCTTATTCTTTCGCGACTATTGCTTAGTGTCGGAAAAGAAAAGGAAGCGTTAGAGATCGCGAGTCAGTCAGAAAGTGAAAACGAAATGGATTTAGATCTGTTATTATTGAGATGCAAACTATTGTATTCTCAAGAGCTTTGGTCAGATTTCTCAATCGCCGCAAGGATTCTATTAGTAAGTGATATGATTTATTTGAGACATCAAAGAGAGATATCAACTATGATTACGTCGTCATCACATCGAACTCGCATTGAAGGCCTTCGTGATGTTCATCGAGACTTAGGCATTACGGATGACGACTGGCAGTCACATAAATATATTGGCAATAGTGTTCCCGCCAAACAACTTATTGAAATATTTGTTAAATTGTGTTATACTTTATTATATAAATTGCATGATTATAACGAAGCCATCAAAATTGCTTTTTCTGCTTATACTTCCGCTTGTTTTTCAAACAAAGAAGACATTATTGATTATTACGCAATGATGTCTTGTTATGTCTCAAAGAACATGCTCTACACCTATCCCTTAATTAAAGCACTTATAGTGAGAAACTTGAATAACAATCAGATTTGGAATATATTCTGTCCAGTTATGTCGCGATTCTATCAAGACTTAAGACATAATCGTTTTTGTATAAGACTTTTTATAAAAAATCCAGAAAACATAGCATTGGCTTATTTTAATGGCCACAACGCTCTTATGAGTGGTAGTTATAAACACGCTCTCGCAGAATACGTGTCCATTTTAAAGCTTCGGCCAAAAGACCCGTTCGCGGCGTTTTCAGTGGCGCTCGCATTCGTTCATTTGGCGTCACAGAAGTTCACGAGTAATAGACATTCAATAGTTATACAACTTTGCGCTTTTCTCGACCTTTACTTAGAACTGAGGGGCGAATGTCAAGAATCTCTTTATAATGTCGGCCGAGCTTTTCATCAGTTAGGACTTCTTTATAATTCTGTGCATTTTTATAGGAAAGCCTTAGAGATTCCCATTCATATCGACGCCAAAAATAACCACATTTTCGATTTACGTCGAGAAATCTCTTATAATCTTTCATTAATTTATAGAAATTCTGGCGCTCATGACTTGGCTTTACTTGTCTTAAAACAACATTTTGTTTTGTGAACTCTTATGTATATCTCATGTAAATCATTCTTTCAAAATATTTTATATTTCAATAAATAAATCAATTCAATCATAAGTCCTTTTAAAGTCTATACAAATCGTAAAAGATATCATCTCTATATTCAAACATTTAAAAAGCAGATCAAAAATATCAAAATTCAAATTTCGCTCATTTTGTCTCTAATTAGAAGAAAGCGGGAAATACAAAATGGTATTGAAATGGAGCCAAAATTGCATTCAAATAAAACCAAATGTTTAACATAGTCTCTATTTATTCCATTCAATCATTAAATAACTTAAAAGTTTAGAAAATATTTATAAATTATTGTAAAATTAGTTTTCAATTCATTAAATGAATAGATTTAAAAAGTGATAAAAGAGCAAAAATATTAATTCAATTTTATTCAATAATATATATTGTCGTCAAAAGTGAATCAAAATTGAATTAATTAAAGAGATGTCAGACGAAGAAAACGATTTGATAACATCTGATTATTTCAGTGAAAATACTCCACAAAGTTGTAAATCACTTGATTTGAATCACAAATACGTAAGAAATACAACAATTGTCAGTAATATTGATATTATCTAAATATAATTTAAATAATTATCAATTGAATCCATGTTAAGCGCATTTCACCGACCAATTCATTAACATCTCATTCATCGCACAAATCATATAATAAAACATATAAAAGAAGACGTCTTTTTACGAGTGATTCTGTAAATGCGGTCAAAAGCAAAGCGACACCACTTTCAGAAAGACAACAGTTAGCGCTTGCCTTACAATTGTCTGCAAATCAATCCAATAGTGAGTTTTGAAACTTTTATTTTTAAAATTCAATTCATATAATTTTCAATTAAACTAATAATAAGTCTAAACAGCAATAATTGAAAAAATCTATTTTAATATCTTTCGAAACCAGATTTGAATGCATTTCTAATTTAAATTTAAGGACAAATGAATACATTTTTAACTTTAAGCCTGAGTTATTAGTCTATAATTTATGTGAATCTAATTAATAGTTTAATAAATTGTAAACAAATGTTATTTAGATTTAAGTTGTTTTTGCTTTTTTGGTTTGAGGACCAAAAACAAGATTCCGATCCCAAGCATTCCCAGAGTCGCTAACGAGACCTGATATCACATAATTACATATCTATTAATATCTTAATATAATATATGATAAACTGTAATATATATAATCAATAGTCACATTAGCTCTTCCTCTGTCTGTCCACGAATTGAAATATCTCGAAAATCCTGTGAATTTGGACTCATCGATATGTTCTCCGCCGGCCATTCACGAGATCTATTCATATTTTTTTCAATCAGTTATTCATTAATTCATATTTATTTACAAACCTTTAGTAATGCTTTCGATGTAATAAAATTCAAATATTTTATTAGAAATATGAATGCAATTAATTTGATTACAGATTAAGCAATACTATTCTCTAATGGCTTTACTGTTAATAATATTGATATGAATGATATGAATATCAATACGAATATTAATATGACTTTGAATTGAGAGTCACTCTCATGGACTTACAGTTGATAATAGTTTATATGCGAATTATTCCCCTTCTAAACAATGCTTGTCTTTAATACATAGATTCGTAGCCATAGTAACGTTGTATTAAAGGCAGGGAAATAATTGTGGGGACGCTTTGTCGCAAACACTAAATGATGAACATTGTTATTATAGTCCGTCGTTTTTTATGAATCAGTGAATCGGCTGTTAGAGAGCACCGCTTTCTATATAATAGACTTATCTTTTTTGTGTCGAAATATTTAGTTTATTATTATTGATATTATTTATTTATTGCATTTGTTTTCAAAAATAAAACAATAAGTCTATGATATGTCGCAATAATAAAACAATTTGAAGACATATTCACATAATTAAGTCTTAATTGAATAAAACGATTGTCTCTAATAATCAATGCGTTATTAATATAGAAATAATAAATTTGGCGAACAATAAGTTTTAATCTGTTTTAATCTTCAGCCCTTTAAGCCCTTTCTTGAGTAATCTATAAATAATTGATTATTTTTGATTAAAAGAGTAAGTTTTGATTGTTATTAATTGTTTAGAAAATAGTGAAAATATAGAGTAAAGTTATAACTATTAGATTATATGAATATTGATATTTGATTGAAATGTGTGATGCATTTGCCGGAAATCGAGTTCTCATTTGACTCCAAATATGATTTATTTTTCAAACCAAAAGTTATTTATCCAAAAAAAGTTGTTTATCCAAAAAATAGAGATTAAGTTTAGGATAACATTCATATACAAACAAATGAGTCATTTAAAGGTATTTTATCATTGATAACAGACTAATCTATAACTTATAGATTCTATAAGCGTATTATAACGTATTAAATATAGTGTAAGTCTCACTCAAATGCGTATAACTTAACTCTAATTCATAATAAGCACATAAACTCTATTCAAATAGTATTAGTATTGATAGCAAAGCATCAGATCATTGATCGACTCGATTGCTAAAACCGATAAAAGCTTAAGCATTGTTGACAATTGAATGTATGCATTAATTTCTCAATTTTTCCTAATATCAATACAAGTATTAATATGAATGTTAATTATTTACTCCTTATTAGAGGATAGACTGATAGATAATATTTGTATTGTATGAATATATGAATGCATTTGGTTTGAGCTCATTATAGCAATAATAGTTTGTATTCATAACAGCATTATATGCAATAAGTATAATATATTTATATTAATAGTTTCTTATCAAAACTCGTATTCATATATTAATACCTATAGTAACAGTTATACTCTGTTTACTATTTCCTCCTCTGTTGTGCTGTTCATCCCTTCAAAAGTGAGACCTTTTGCGACTCAAGGATTTGCTAAAATGGCTCAAAAGAGTTAATGAGTTGTTTATATTATAGGCGACTCTAATCACACACAAATTGCATTCAATCAAACAAACGCTCAAAGACTTAAAAACAATCTTAATATAAGACGTAATCATAAGGGAGAAACCGATCTACACATCGCTGCCATCAGAGGTGATCTCAACCGAGTCAAGCACATCATCGCTCATAATAAGCATTATATTGAAATAACTGACTTCGCAGGTCAGTCAATCTTATATTAATATATCAAATACAGTATCTGTAACTCCTTTGCATTTATTTAAATGATAACAAACTATAATTTAAATTATTGATTACTATGAAGGCTGGTCTGCACTGCACGAGGCCTGCAATCGCGGACACATTACTATAGTTGAAGAGCTTTTGAAAGCCGGCGCTGATGTGAATGCGTTAGGTTATAATGGATTCACACCACTAATCGATGCGTCAGTGAATGGTCACTACAAGTTAGTAGAGTTGCTATTAAGATATGGCGCAGATTATAGTCTAACTAATAGTTTTGGAAAAAGTGCGAAACAATTGGCCAAAAGTGATAAAGTTATTGCTGTTATTAATTGGTTTATCAACGAAAAAATGAGAAAAAATGGAGGAAATAAAGATAGAGATATCGTCAGTACATGTGTTAGCAAAAGCAGAGCCTCTTCCCCTTCTAGTTGTTCCTCACCATCAAAGCCCACGTCTCCGCGTTTGACATTGAGATTTCAAACCATTAGAGAAAAGTCTACGGGAATGACATCAACCCTAAGCCATACTCAATCGCCCAGCAGTTCAACAATGACCTCAACCAAGTCTTACAGCGTGTCGACAACTATTGATAAGGATAAGGACACTTCACTTGAGCCTTCATTTGCTGATAAGCAAAATGATAACAATAACAAAATAATTACATCTAATGGCAGCTCATTAGATGCAGTTTCTGCCAGTTCTGATCATAACTACACGTCTATTGACTCCTCATTAATGGCAGCCAATGATGAGGGAAGTCGTGGTCGAAAACGAAGAAAGAGCAACGATGGAAGTGTTTCATCTACAAGTGTGTCATCTGCTGGTCCATTACCTTCACGAAGCTCTAGTACGTCATCAGTGGCCTCATCGACACAACAGAGTTCGCACAATAAGAAGCATCATCACAACCACCACCATCACCATCACGTCAGTCATGTCAGTCATCATTCATCTAAAACTAATAACAATAACACTAACATTAAGGATAAATTGGTTAAAAAATTGTACAGTTCTTCCTCGGATAGCGAGAGTATCGAAGCTTCAGAAGCAGCTGATAAGGACACTAACAATAAAGATGCCAATCAAACAACAAGTGTCGGCAATAGTTCGAGTGAAGGAAATGCCCCAAAAGTTCCGCCACTGAGGATAGTATTGCCGGCAAACACTTCAAACACGCCGTCAACAGTATGTGTGACGACCTCATCAAATGGCGGCACACAATCGTTCGTCTCATCGACGGTGACATCGACCACATGTTCATCAGCAGCGAAGTTCCCATATGTGGTCTCGTCGTCGGACGAAACGTTTCAATGTGAAAGTGATAGTGTTTCGGGATCTATAGGTTCTCAAAGAATTACTAGAAGTAGTCAAAGAGTTGCTCAGCAACAAAGTCAAAAAAGTGGAAGTGTTGAGCATCAAAGTGACTCTGAAGAATCGTCTCTCAACGCTTCCTCACTCGCAGCTGATTCTCAACATCCGAGAAAAAGGAAGATTCGCAACAACAATACAAACGACAATAGGAATAATGTGACTCATATGAATGCTAACAATTCTGTTAGTAATAACCCCAACAGCAACAGTACAACAGCTAATCATAACAACAAAGAAGGTGACAACGATGTGGACTCTTGCTCGTCGTCGTCGAGTGTGAACGGTGTGTTGCCGTCGAAGGATGTGTCGCCATTCGCTCTTCCGTCGACCAATTGCTATAAAATGTTTTTAAGTATTCGAAAACATGTCGACAAAAAGCGCAAAGAAATGTTTTCCGTTCAGCCAAAAGCTCCTCAAGGTTTCAAAGATTATCTCTTGAATCGATGTTCTTATATATTAGAGGGAAAAGTGAGCACAACTAGAAATCCAAGTAATGGCAGCGGAAACGGAAGCGCAAACGGAAGCGCCAGCACCAACTCAAAGCCCACTCTCAATACGCCGCCGACCAGTCTCTCTCCCGGTTCGGCGATGTTTGACGTCTTTTGTGAACAAGAGAAACAACGGAACAAATTAAAGACTCAACACCTCATAGAACGCGACAAATTAGTTCTTTCAGCAGAACAAGAAATACTGAGAGTTCACGGAAGAGCTGCCCGAGCGATGGCTAATCAAAACATACCATTTTCTGCGTGTTCTATATTAAAAGATGAAGAAATTTACAATATATTAGAGACAGAGACTGATCAAAATGAAACCATTTCTAACCAATTAAAAGTGGAGAAGCCAGTGGTTACTGGTCTTAGTGGTCGCACGCGATATAATGGAAGACTATTTCTTTCATGGCTTCAAGACGTGGACGACAAGTGGGAAAAGATTAAGGAATCTATGATTTTAAGACATAGAAAAGAATCGGAATCATTGCTGGCAATGCAGAGGCTCGAGTGGGAGTGGAAGCTAAAGGAGCTCGGATTATGTGATGTCAAAGCCAATCCAACCATTGATGATAAATATGTACCCGCAGTTCATATCAGCGATGATTTCGATCTGATTCCCGCTTAAAGCTGTTTTATATATAATGATAAATTTGAGATGAAATTTAAGAGTGAATTTTATATTTTTTCTTTGCTGTGGTCTTCAATTTAATCCTATATCTATTGTAATAATACATCTGTTTAACAAAGAGATCAAACTCTTCATATATTGCTGTATACCTTCCACTGTTGTTTCAATCAATTATTGGATCAAATTATTAGCCATTCATTATCTCAATAATACAATTTTCATAACTCCAATCACATTAGCTTTAAATAAGAATATCAGTTGTATTTCTCAATCCCTCGCACTTTCTGTCAAATTAATTGCGATTTTAAAAATTGTCAATTATTTAATAGCTTAATAAAAACGTTTTTTTTAAATATCTTTATTGCTATAAATTATACTACATTTAAATTATATCATAATTGTTGTTACGCTTATCAATCAGTTATAATTCAAGGACTCGTTTATAGCTATTTATGGAAATTATGGAAAAACATTCATTTAAACAATTATAAGACATATATCGACATTATAATCGATTAACAATTCTGTAAAATAATAATATTCATTCATTCAATACAACTATAATTTCTTTAACAAACTCTTGGAATTGATTTGATTCAAAAAGCGCTGCATTTTGTAAAGGACTCAAAGCGTTATTTCGTTGTTTTTTAAAATTATTATAATTAGCCCTTTGTTTGATTTTGTGTTCATTGAATTGTTTTTGTTTTTCTATTAATTCGCTTAACATTTGCTGCAATTTTTGTGAACCAATCATTTCCACAATTTGTTTATTATTCTTAAGTTTAGTCAACAATTGGTTTTCCATAACTTAACTACTCATTCATTAATGACTTAATTGAAAATTGAATTTTTGAAATTAAAAACAAATAAAAATACGATATATGGAAATAAATGTTATTTTCCTTCTTTGATATCTTCGAGCAAATCAGATATTTGTTGTTTTAATGACTCGTTTTTCTCTTCCAATTCGTCCAAAAATGAAGAGATTTCATCCAATTTGGAGTCCAATTGAGTCAACTCTTTATAAGTTATATGAAATCAATATTTAATTATTCAATATTTTAAATGAGATCTGTTTTTAATAATGAGATCTGTTTTTAATAATGAGATCTGTTTTTAATAAAATCTTAAATCAAATCATGGCTTAAAAGGAAACCTTCAATTTGTAGTCCTATTTCTTCTTCTTGGATTTGTTGATCTTCAGCTTCACTGTTATTATTGTCGACACTTTTGCGGTCATTCGGATCGGGCCTTAAATTTGTCATTTGTTGTGACTTATCGTCGATTTGTTGAGAATGTGTTTCACTTAAATCATAGAAATATCAATATATTTGTCATTTATTATTAATACAACTGAATAGACATTTAATTGTATTATCATATCATAGACTACTCCAAAACTTGCAATGATATGCTTTTTAACTCGACTATAACTCGATATAAACCTACTCAGGCATCACATTCATTAATAACGTTACGTTGAAATCTGACTTGGGCTGACTCCCACTCAAGTTATAGTTTAGGGCTCATTCACTTAGTACGTACGCATGAAATCCGGGGTTTAAGACCCCTCCCTCCCCCCTGTACGCATTTTGACATCTATTTCCTGCTAATTTTCTATGAGAGTTTAGGGTCTTTACGCTTTTGATAGACCCCTCCCTCCCCCTCAGCTGCGTACGTACTAAGTGAACAAGCCCAAAGCTAATCTAACTAATATCTAATACAAGACTTCATTTTAGTATTATCCATACTTTCATAACCTGGTATATCATTTATAGGAATTATCTGATGAATATCATCATAATTATTATTAAACTCATCATAAGTATCATCAGTTGGTTGAACGACATCATACAATTCTAGCTCTATATCCGTACTTCCTTTTATAGAATGTGTTGTGTCAGAGTATGCATTACTGTTATCTCTATTTATTAAATTTCTCTTAAATTGTAAACTATCCTGTCTTTTACGACAAACAAACAAATAAATAATAATTACAAACGCAAATATTAACAATACGCTCACAATTATAATTAGATTCAAGTGAGAGGTTGATTCTTCAGGTTTAGGTTCAGGTTTCTTAGGTTTAATTAAAGGCATCATAGATGAACATATTTGTGAACTAGTAATATCATTTGAAATTAGACCAGTCTTTGCATTATTATCCGACTTCTGACTATAAATTCTGACATAATCTATGATAAATAGAGAACAATCCCAAGCAATCACTTCTTCAACAGTTAAGGATTTCTGAGTAAAATATTTTCCGCCAACACCTAAACTGATTTCTAGTTTGAATGGCTTATCAAAAGGCTCTCCATTTTTTGTATAAATCTCTCCTAAACTTCGGTTAATCTTAAAAGTGAAATGATTTATATCATCAAAAAACCATTTGAATTCATATTCATTCCACTCAAGTGTATAGACATGAAAATCATGTAAATCAGATGTAGCCTTAAAATCACCCTTTGGATTGCCTTCATTTTTGACATTTGGATAGTCATAATGTATATAAGCTTTAAGAGAGGCCGTTTGTTGGTTGGACAGAATAGTGACTTGGCCACTTCTGGCCCAATCAGATGAACCAATTTCTGGTATTAAGAATATTCTAGAGTCTAACAGTTTTCCTTTAGGCAAAGCAGCCCTTATCTCAAATTTGCCATAAGTGAAAGCTTTGTTGGTTGTAATTTTTGCAGATGTGAACTCTTTATCGAAATGCTTTTCATGTATTGCAGTTATGGCTAGCGTTCCATTCAATAGACGTAAATTCTTTATGCTGTTTGTGTTACAATTCAAATGTTCGACGTAATTACCTTTAAATAGGGTATAAAAAATAATAGCTATCATAGCTCAAGAATAATAGGTTTGTGAGCAAAAATTATTTATATAATATTTTAAATAGTTAAATTACAATTATAAAAAATTTTATTAATCACCAAACCTGCACACTTGTCTTCATTATCTATTTCCCATTCATTGGTGTCAATGACATTATCATTGAATTCTTCATTCCATATCAGATTCCATTCAGCTTTGAATTGTTCAAAAAATAATAACCAGAATATGAAACATATTTTAATAGAAACATAAATTCCTTTGATCATAATTATATTTATATGTATTTAAGCAAAAGTGTGAATCAGATTAATGAGATATTTATTTAATAATAAAATATTTAGTATTGATGATGAATATCAAAATAATAATATTATGCTTTCATACTCTATAATTGTAAATAATATAAAACCTAAATATGATTCATTTGCTTTCCTTCCTTTATGATATAAATCGTATGATTCAGTTATGGATCATTTAATGAAGTAAAAGTAGACTAATTGTAAAATGGTTCAGCTTTTAGCTACATCTTACTTAACAACTTAATTTTTACATAATTAAATCCTATTGCTTATTTATAATTAATTTTATGAAAATTTAGCTATAGTTACAAAAACAATTATATATAAAAAAAATTATCATAATAATTTTGTAAATTTTTGAAATTTACTCTATATAAATGTTTGAATTATTTGGAAAATATTCTTAATAATAAATTGTTTATATTTTCTCAGTATTTTATGAAGAAAACTTTTTTCAATGTAATGCAATTAATTTAATAACTTATTTGTAATATATTTTTGTTTATAAAAGAGTTCATTAACTTTATATATAAATACTATGAAATACTAATACACACGAATTT